>ML170286.1:0-62166 GCA_004355085.1 Rickenella mellea | reverse complement strand
TTGGCCCACTCTGAAAGAGAGGACTGTGTGATGGCCACTTTGACCTACTTTTCCGCTCTCATAGTGCTTTAAGAGTGGATGTCAGTTTCCTGATGTGGATCAGAGTAAAGTCCAACCCCAAAGTGACCCATCCTTACGATTTCAATGGCGAGGTGAGCTACACAAATAAGGCCTAAGATAACCATAATTAAACAGCTTTTCTGATATATTGCGTAGGTTCGTAAGGTTAGAATGCCTGCCCAGCACTGCTTCATACCATGAGTCAGAGTCAGAAGGTGCAAGCACTCACTGAATAATCCAATTTGAGGCAGAATGCTCCAAACCATGTAATTGTAGTGCATAATTTGACAACTAATTGCCACCATGATATGACAGGTTAAATAAATTAAATGCGCAAACGGACCAGAAGGACGCACAACTATCAATTCATCAATGAACATACAGCTGAAGACGATTGTCAGCCAACCGTTTCAGGTGGAGTTGGTATGAGAGTATTTATGCCGTCCAACACTGTGAAGCCCATGTAGGAATATCGAGTCAGGAAGAAAAGAGCTTTCGCTCCACTAAAGTTCGAGTTCCATATTTCTGAAATCTCTGCTCCAAGTGTTAACGCGTAGTCAAAGAAGACCAAAGCTGTCATGCTCGTTAGCATTTGCCTGTATATATCAAGAAGGCGGATGACATGCCGGTGCCCGCAACAACAAGTCGTGTATAAAAAAGTCTATCGTGACAATGAGCGGAAATGTCAATTTGACAAAGGTGACGTACATCAACAATTCTCCCTCCCAGGCAGGAACTTCGCCGAAAGCGTAGGCTATCGCTCCCGTTTTCGAGAGTCCACGGGTAATTCTGGACATTCCTTTGGTATTTAAGCGAGACGGTAGACAAGCCAAGTCACGTCAAGTTCGCACAAACCGTGCATGTATCCCCCCATATATAGCTGAAACGCGTCTCTTCCCATGTCCCAAAGTAGTGATGATGTTTGCACAGGAGCCAAACTGATGCCACAACAATCGCTCGGTCAAAAAAATGAAAGGTCATCTAGTATGTCTCGAAGCCTCACGTATAATATCAATCAGTAGGTCCGATGGTTGAGAGGGACATTGTCAATGCAAAAGTTGATCCTGAAGTCGACAGGTTGAAAACAAAGTCGGATTTTAAGATTGCGAGGTGTCACCAAACTAGTGTCACGGCTCCTAAGAAGATGATGGCTACGAGATCCCACATGAACCCATCATCTGACTTACTCGCTCTTCAGACATTCGCACGCATTCCTCCCAGTCTCATATAATGCGAGGGAGCAACATATAGTCTCGTGCTTTGTGGCTTCGGGTTGTTCATTATTCGGTCAATGCTTGGTGGATGGGAACGGCTTGATAAATTGCCGTGTTAAGAGGAGTAGGCGCCCGTAAAGTACGACCGAAGCCTTCCCGTACAACATGGCCATATCATGATGGACGTGATTCGAGAAATAAGAAGCAATATTGATGTCGCTCTCACATCTGGTCATCTGACAGTCCGACTCACTTCAAGTTGGTTATTGTTTCTCCGCTGAGGGATATCGAGAAGTATTTCACAGAGGAGAGTGGTTTGCACTTTCTATCTTGGTTCTCGTGACTTAGTGGGTGAATCCTCAGGCCATTTGAACGGGTTGAGAAGAGACGCATGGACCAATGAAACCATGGTTTGCGCAGAAAATCACGGAAAAATGCCAAGTATCCATCCAGTTTTGTGCTCCATTAGTCTGGTTGCAAGTTGAAGCATTCCGAGGAGTAAGATTATCACGGCTGGGACTGAACAGGATCGAATGGCTCAACACATCGTGACATCTGTTGAATCGGTGTGATCGAAGTTCGTCGATGTTGTCCACTTTATGTTTCGTGATACATGACCTGGAGTGTTCCCTAGTCTTTCAGTCCTGAAGAATTCATTCGCGTTGTTGAGGACCAAGGAGCCCGAGCGTTGAAAGCGAAGTGTAAAAGAGGGTTAGGGTTAGACGTAATGCCGCCGTAAACGGCACGGGCAGAACTGTGTTGAAATGCACTGCCACAAAGACACAGACAGTGTCCTACTCCTTGGTAGTCGACCTGTATCTCCCTCTTCCTCTATCGGCCATGGGTAACAAAGTTCATACGTTCGCTGCGGCACATCTGACGCGTCACATTCACGACGGTGGACATTGACTCGCAAGCTCAACTTCCAAAATCGACTCGCCTTGACATATTAGTTCTATATGTCTGTATTCCGATTGGGACGCGCGCCAGTACTTCGGGATTTCGTGCTTCATGTCGTTTTCAGACAACGGACCATCGTACTGCCAGAACTTGAAAATTTTCAGCCACGCGCCGTGGTGACTTGTCCCAGATGAGAGTCCTGTGAGATTTCGAGTCCGCTGTCGGTGACAAGGGCAACGTGGACGGATGGTGTGGGTTGGCAATTACCTCATCGTATGTTCGATATTTGAACAAATTTGACGTGTGCTGATTGCGTTTACAGGATTTGGATTACACCTACCCGCGAACTTGAGACTTGCCTCAATACGTCCATACATTGGCGTTATACACAACTCGCACTGTTGATCCTGCGTGATTGGAACGATCGTCGTCGAAACCGAACACACGAAGGGCTTGCGGATTTACAAAGCCGCTGCAAGCCTGAATTTCCAATTCGTGCAGGAACTGATCCGAAGAATGTTGTAAGCAGAGTTTTTAGGCTATTAAGAGAGAAGGTGCGCACGACTCGTTTTACCATGAAATCCTGAGTTCTGACTTGATAATCTCTGCAGACACCCTTGTGAAACATGAATATCGAATTGTAGATGATAAAAAAGCGTTTAATGTTGTCAATGATTCGCTGTTCGTCGTTACCACGTACATTATTATTCACGGCGATTGATGATTTAGCTGATTATTCACCGAACTGATCCATCGCGTAAGAGCTACTCAAGAATTCGAATACACATCTCATTTTCCGTTTGATATGATATGGAGATGAGTATGGCGCGATTCTCTGGCTTTACCGAACCACACAATTGACTTGACCTGCAATTTCCTTCTGTTCCTCGGTGATATCCAGCCTCTTCGATGGTGCGTAATAATCCCACTTGTTCTGAGGAAACAATTCAGTATCTCTTCTTTCTGGCTCTCATTCCCACCATGCAGAATACGCCACTAATGATGTGATCCTCGAATCTTATCTTTGGAAGCAAGCTATGTTACAATTCGAAGCCGAAGCGTCCTTCGATGGTAGATGGATGGTCCCCTCTAGCCGCACGTTGCGCAAGTCTTTCACTCCGATGGGGACCTTCATATTTCTTCAAGTTCAAAAACTTCAACCTCGTCACCTATTTCTTCAATTTCATCGTCGATCTCAGCATCTACACGCAAAGGAGCGCCGAGATTTCCCAGAACCGAATCGGTGGCGAAGGCCAGCTCTGGAAGAGAACCAAGATTGCCTTCTCGTATATGTGACGCCCGTCGAAGGTTGAGTACCAGCCGATTTATCAGAATGAAGGTTAAACTGAAAGTTCAGATGAGAAGTACGAGCGATGGTAGAGAGAGGGCGACGCACGGACGTCCAAGCATGGAAATGTGGCGAAGTAAGTTGAAAGTGTCGTGCTGTACATAATTTTGAGGGAAAAACGAGCATAAGAGTGACCGCTAGTAGAAACGTACAGTCAGTTCGAGCCCGAGAAGGCTCTGTCGTAAATATTTCAGTGTGTTCGTAGATGGTGTCACAGCACTTACGCAGGCCAGGATCACACCAACCGTGTTTAACAACAATTTCGTTCTAGGATGTGAACAAGTTAGTAATGCATTTGAGATAATGAGGGAACTGGTCTAACAGAAAATACGTGATTCCTACACGTTGTTTGTCAGTTACACTCCACCTGTTGTATTCAAAAACCGCACCATCACGTAAGATGAAATATACTGAGCTATCCCCAAGACCAACTTTCCTCATTTCAATAGCATGATGGATAGTTTTCGCGAAAGTCAAGCCAAATATCAGAATATCAAAGGTGGGTTCCAAAATTTTCACCACAAGCTGAACTGGAAGTTCCAAAAATACTGAACTGTTTCATTCGCTAATGGATTGGGACATACTTCTTTGCTCCCAAATGAAGGTCGTTAGTTGGGCTATGTGGTGCTATATATGGAGTCCTCACCGGTTAACAAGCGGCACAATAAATCGGTCACATGGTGCAGCACCGACAGGTTTAGGTAATAAGAACCATATAGAGTTGGCATACTAATAAAGGCATGGATCAGAGAAAATTGAGTGGGCAAACTTGAAATGACTCTGACGTACTATTGGAATAGCGCAGGAGGCCAAACAAATGGGGGCTATGATAGCCAAAATTAACCGGCTTTTCAGATATATTGCGTAAGTCCTTAGCGTCAGAATGCCTACGCGCTGTCTCCAGTTCGAGTTTGATTGAGGAGATGTGAAAAACTGACTATATAATCCCATTACAGTCAGAGTGGTCAAGGCATTTAATCCGTAATAGGGTAGGCCACCGCGACAACTGATTGTCATCACGGCACACCAGATTGGATAAACTATTTGTGAAAACCTGAAGAACTCACTACTATCAACTCGTCAATGGGCATACAGCTGGAGGAGATTGCCAACCAACCATTTCACTCCGATTAGATAACGTCATTATGCACTCCAACACTGTCAGGCCCATATAGAAATATCGAGTCAGGAAGAAGAGAGCTTGAGCTGCACTAAATTTCGAGTGCCATATTTCTGAAATCTCCGTACCAACCGTCAAGGCATAATCATAGGTGACCAAAGCTGATTAGAAACCATATTCATTATATATTCCAAGGTGGTGCCAGTGGATGACTTGCTCATGCCCGCAACAAGAACGCGATTATCAACAAATTGAAGCCTACAAGATTTAGACTGGAAGTATCAATTTGAAAAAAATGTGGCGTACTCAAGCTTTACTCTTTCGATTTGAAAGCCTGAGTTTAGCGGCCTTTGCCAATCAGACATGCCTTTGGGACGTGTTGGTGAGCTAAACGACCGGCAGACCCGCAATGCATCTCTTTATATACACTCGAAGCGAGTGGATATCATTTCTCATGCGCAAAGTGATATCAAAGTGCGCAGGAGCCGAACTGATGCCTGAAAGCCTGAAAGTGAACAGTGAGTGGTAGTCTCCAGTGGACAACAGCATCGAAGTCATACCCATCAGGTTCTTCGATACTCGAGTATTCGATTGGATGGGGGGAACCTTGGCACAGAGCCGACCTCAAGTCGGCAGGTTGATACACAAAATCGAGTTTCAAGTTTGCGCGTACTCGTATCAAGCTTCCTACGGAGATGATGAAGGGTTTTCAAGGATCTTCTTCGAACTTGTCGTCCGATTATCTCGTTTGACAGACAATCACAGGTATATTCCTAGATCCAGGCAATTGTTTGTCGCCAAAAATAGAAAGTCTATCGTGCTCACAGTGGTTCAATGTTCATTCATCACAAGTTTAGTACATGGGATCTGCTGAGACGATGCCGTGTGAAAAGAAAAATTGGCGCTCGTATACTGCCGCAGCAGTGCCTCCCCCGCTGCATAGCCATGTCATTGTGGTTATGGGAGCGATTCGAGACAAGAACGGCAACGCTTCCATCTGGTTAACTGGGTATCGCTACTCACTCGGTGAAGAATTCTAAGCCGAGTAGACGGAGGAAATTTTGCAGAGGAAAGGCGGGTTACGAATTCTCATACTGAAGAACCCCAACAAATATATTGTTGGAATATTGTAAGGATGCTGCAAGAATATATGGACGTAGAGCCCCGGTGTGGAAGCGACTGAGGGATCGGATGAGGTGGATGTACATGAGCAGGCAGCGGAAAGCGATGACATGATCGGTCTAGCAGTACCCCTCACCGGCGGAGGCGGTGTCTGCGCATGTGGCGGTCAAAGACGGGGATGGTGAACGTGTTGTTCTTCTAACGGCGTCGTCATTGGTATTTAACAATACGCATTGGATATCCGGAGCATATAACATGGTCGATGGGATACCACAGTGTTTTTTTTCCATTTGGTGGATTTATGGCGCACATATACGAAGCTGGAGAACTCAAAGCTTCGAAAGAATGGCAGATTCCAGCATCTCATATTTGGCGCGTTTGGGCGAGGTCGAGTGTGGAAGGGGAGTTGAAAGCCGTCGCCATATTTTGTGGTCCAGTCGAGTGAGGCTGAGACAATTACGCAATGGCGAGCCACAAGCCACGCCATCATTTTTACGCAGCTCGTTATTACACCAATTTCAAGCTTCTATTTGAAGCTATTGTCATCATGCCATGCTCTGTAATCGCGGGGAACTCACATTGGTCTCACTGATAATGCCTCTTCTCCATTTTCCACGACCCATTAATGCGATCGATGATAAGGACCGTGTCGCGCCGACTGGTATCCAGCCGCTCAATCAACGGAAATATAGCTCTAACCTGCTGCAACTCTTCCTCAAACGGATCGGTTTGTCGGGTGTCAGTGAAAAAGCAGACACCGTGAAATGCAATTAGGAGCGGAAATCGGCGTATAACGCCAGCCCACTCAGCCTGAGGTTTTCCGAACGAGATAGAATGTAATTAGTTAAAAGGATGGTAAGTATCAGGTCAGACGCACGCGCAGGAGATTTCGAATTCCACCATAACTCTCGTCCCACATCTGCCCCGCATTGACACTGAGGAATCGCAAATTAGGGAACACATTAGGGAGCTCCGCGAGGCCTGCTGTCGATGCGAACTGAACATCACGCAAACTATGCACCGCCTCGCAGTTCACATAGTCCAACGCATCGAAGAACTGCGAGTCACACGTGAAACCCCCGATATCTACTAGAGGGCGGGGTTGGTAGTTGAGCGTCGGACATGTAAGAATGTTTAATATGGCGTCGTTGTTGCTGCTGTTATAAAGTACGTTGAGATTGGAGAGAGTTCCAGGAGGCAGTGTGCCAAGAGGTAGTTCCACAGTCGTATTTAAAGTCTCCAGCCGGTCGTGAATTTGTATGCAATTGAGGACGATGTCTGGCGATGGCGATTTATCGAAGCCGACGAAAAAAGAGTCGAGAGTGAGAGACTTGAGATCCGGGAAGTGCGATGACCCTGGAATGTCCCATAGTGTCCCTTCCACCGGAGGTGTACATGATATGTCCAACATCTGAATTATTTGTGAAGGACGTGAAATCAGGGACATAAATTGGATATAGACAGATTTCTACCTTCAGGTTCACATTCTTGCGGATGAAGGTACACATCCGCTCGAAAACCTCCGGGTCTACTTGAAATATTATGTTCATTTTCAACTCATGCAGAAAGGTTAGCTGTAGCAACACTGCTAAGTTAAACGCCGTCGTATGTTCAATGGGATTAACTCACATCATCTGTATCATAAAGGAGATCAGCCAGGACGGTCGGACACGCCAAGCCAACATCAAGGCATCGCAGATTCCTGTAGACTGTAACACGGTTCCAAAATCCTTTGAAATCGGTATCACATTGTGGCACCTCCACCACGATATTTAGACGTGAGAGGCGCTCCATCGTTCCAATAACGTCTGCTAAGAAGTGCTCAGGTGGGCTTTTGAAATGTTGGTATCCGTCGCGGTCTGAAGGTCCAATGAGAGTAAGAATCCGAATATTTTGCGCCCTATCCGGATGCCGGATGCAATCCTGCAGTCTGTCCCAACCATCATGCAGGTTGCATGAGACGTTCCTATATCGGATATGTCGTGGCAGGATGATGACGCTCAGCGTTTTGCAGGTCAGTGCGAGGGCTAGAAGATGAGATGGTTTCTCGACGTGAGATACGATTATGTCTAGAACTTCAGGCGGTAGATGTGTTTCTAAAGAAAGCTTGGCATCGTTGCATTTCATGTTGTGGTTGCAAGTGTGGTTGTGGTTACAATGTGGTTCCCACGGTGTGGCTGTTTCTCATCCATCACATAAGCAATTCATCATTTAGAGTCTCTGCCACCGTTGCACACTGTGCTGTGTCCTGCGATAACGCCGCCGCCTACCCGCGACCCGCATCCACCATTAAGTTGGGAGGATGCAGATTCTCCGTTTTGTTTCGATCTCATACGTTCGTGGATTCAATTTTCGAGCACCGAGCCAATCAAGGATTTCGGATCTGGTTTTCGAAGGGTCCGTCCAAAGAAGCGATCTGATGGTTGGGATTGACGCCGGGCACAGCTGCTGCACAAACAAAGCTCGAGGTTTTCGCATCCAAAACCCAACTTCTGAACTGGGATCGTGGCTAATTAGTACCGTCGTTTAAGGTTCTCCCATCCTGTCCTGTACCTGGTGGATCTCCTTGTGCTCTTTCATTCTGTCACTGATCGGCCATGAATCACTACTCCTAAGCCCAAGAATGGCCGTGGGGTACACACTTGAGCGAGAGATCAATTCTCCCCAGCAATTCTCTTTACTCTGTCTACCTTTTGATCACACATCACGGGACGATGTCAGATCTTCAATCTCCGATATCAGAGTGAACAGCTTTAATATCCTGTTGTTGCAGCATTCGCCGATGATGCGGATGCCCGTGCTGTGGGAACGCGCATTGCTTCCCGTGGGTGAGTATTCATGATTGTCGTGCTTACCGTACTTCGTAGGGCGGCAAAATGGCAACCGATGAAGTGTTGAAAAGGTGTCACGGAACATAGCCCTCTCTCCGACGGTTCGTTGATCTACTGTACACACCCCTTGCCGTTTCTTATGAGCAATATCCAATGATACTTTGACAGTAGCCGGCGGAGGTTGTTTAAGTCCATTTCTTTGGCAGAAGCGCTTCGATAACCCCACTGGTAGATATCAAGGGAATGAAGTGGAAAGTTAAAGGGAGAGACGATGAGTTGCATCGATTTCGTATTTCCAGGTTGTCACATTGCTGAGGCGGTTCAGTACACTGTGAGTGCCAGTTGATGGTTTGCTAGAAACCACAAAGTCGGTTCATACTAATAACTCTGACAAAACAAATGCACGGTTTCGTAGGACGTTCCTTATGGTCAAGACACATTGCAAACTTTCGTATCATGTCGAAGACTCGGAGTAACCACCTCCGCCGGTTTCCGACTTCCGTGTACGTACCGAAAAATCTCTTTTCTTGTAGCGATTGCTCCCACATGATGCTGTGCACCAGGGATATACTCAGCATTGGTTTTTCCCTGTCCCAACGAGCACAAGTTCTCGATCAAGGATGGCCAAGTGCAAAGTTGTCAACTATTTTGATGTCGTAACGAGACGGGGTTCGATCGCAACTGATGATAGTGGTGAATAACAGGATACATTGGTGCTTCGTGCGTTCGGCGGAGGGGGCGGAGTCATGTCCCATTTCTCACCTGGCGTCGCAGACCTACCACAAGTGGCTGCGCAGACGTACGAGTCTCTCTCTATCAACATTCGACGAAGCTGGATATGTAATAATAAATTTCGAGCAAGTACAATCGTCTGAGAATGACACGATTCCTCCGACGGCCAGCTCTGATGTGCACCAAACCTATGGAACATGGTATCCCCCGGACTTCGATCACGTTCTTCAACGCATTGGAAAAAGAAGCCTTGGCGTATCTATACCATTCCAAGACACATTCCGAATGACTGTCATTTACAACTACCGAAGAAACCAGTACTCCTGCGGTAGTATTTTACGATCAAACGGGGAACACCCACACCCTGTACCGCAAGCGTTAAATGGGTGACCAAGGTAGACTCCTTTCACTGTTGCCCACTCACTAGGAAAGGTCATGTCTGATCCTCCACCTAACACTGCGGTAGTGACGGCAGAAGCTAGCCAAATGTACGCCGACAATGTTTGAATCGATATTTCGCACCTGATTATTGCAGCCTATTCGCCAATCGTGTCACTATTTCGGGAGCCGGCAAGTCATCCGTGATCTTCGCGTTGTACATGCTGAAGAAAATTGAAGCTCTTGTTTTTTATGATTATGCTTTGACGTTTCCTACTGAGATTTCAGAAATATGGAAATCGAAATTTAGTGGTGCTCAAGCTCTCTTCTTCTTGACTCGATATCCCTACACGTTCTTCACGGTCTTTCTATGCGCTATCAATTTGAACCAAAACCCATCTGAAATGGTTGGCTGACGTCTTTCATTGGCTGTAACACTATTGACGTCATGACAGTTGTAAGTCTTGTCTATGCATCTAATCCGATTCGTCATAACAATAATTAGCTGTCAAGTGATTTATTTCAATACGTCAGCTTTGGGGATCCTGGCCCAGATTGGATTATATGGTGTGTTATCGGAAGTTCCTGACATATATATGCATGGCTTGAAACGGCAGGAGGCAGGCATTTTAACCCTCCGAACATATGCGATATATCAGAAGAATGTGCTTATTTTAGTCATATTGGGATTGACCAGTATCGCTAACATAGCTACTGGAGGTGTGAGTCAAAATTATCTTGAAGTCCGCACTGTTCTGACCCATTCTAGTATCTGGAGTTTTGGGCAAAGCCGGAAGTTAGCAGCAGTATTTTTGGAAATACCTGTGGAGCGAATCCACCTTCCAATATTCTTCGGTAAGCCTCCCATTAACAACATAGGCAGTACTCCTCAAACCTCTATTTGTGGGTACAGACGTAAATCCTATCTCACTGTCTATTAACACCGGCAAGCATTCAATATATGCTTGCAATTTACAGTTCAGTTGGTTACGATCATTCTTTCACTTCTTCTCGATGTTTTGGTGTTTACCTTGACATTCGCAAAGACTATCCGTCATGCCGTAGAAATGAGGCAAGCTGGACTAGGAAATGGCTTGGGATATTTCATCCTGCGCGACGGTGCGCACCATGCACACTACTGGGGACATAAAGTTCACTAACAAGGACATACAGGAGCCATGTACTTTCTGTTCGCCAGATTTCTGGTTTCACAAATTAAATCCTGACAGTTTGGAATTTAGAGCCAAGCTATTGTTCGGTGTACTGGGCGTCACTGTATTCTTCGTGAGTACCAAGTACTGTGTTCATGCTCACAAATTAAACCAATGCGGTAGCTTCCGGCCTCAGTAAGCATTTGCGATGCTCATGGTGGTGATCACTTACCTTTTCATGGTCGCCAAGGGCGGCGCCGTCGCGGATTGGGTTTCGGTCCTTGTTGGAATCAGCAATCCGTGGGTCCCCTCCTTGTTTATGGAGTAGGACAGAATGCATATGGGAACCGTCAGATTGACCATTATTCTTGTCACGCGGCTCGTCCTTAACCTCCGACAAGTGTCTCGTTTACAAGAAGGGCATGCATCGACTCTTGATGCGATTATTACAGTTCAGGAGCCCGCATTTGCTGCCAACTCGTTACTGGGAAACCTTGGGGCTCCGTTGCGCATGGGTACAGAGGATGACGACGAGATCGAAGAAATCCGCGTAGACGATGAGGCTGAAGCTGTCGGAGAAGTCGGGATCGTGGAGCAAAGTGAGGTTCTTGAAGAAGCTTTCCGATGTTGAGCCGAACAACGCTGGCTCTTACGTTTTGCAGAAGCTCCGCGTCACGAAAAAAGATGTGGCCATTGATCCATGAATTCCATATGCAAAGCATATTTCCGTTCTTATTCTCCCAACAGTGTCCTACTGGTATCCGATGTATCTAAAATGGCTCTAGCTTCAAGCCCAACGTCCGACAATAAATATTAACTCGTCATTTTCGCTGGATCTCGTGCAATCATTGTTTGATCAAGGGCAATCATTATGTGTTTCATCTGTCGTTCAACATCCCATTTTCGCATGCATTGTCCAAGGAGATTTGCGAAAGGTTGTATACAAATCGCACATACAGTACCATTACGCAACGACATACCACGGAAAGGAATACAAAATTGTCAATAATGATATCTATCGAACTGCGGAAATCTGTTTTGTACCGATGCTGCAAGTTCCTTGATTTACTGATCGGGTTTGGTGTCTAGGAAGTTCGACTGATACTTCCGTGGGCTATCTTTCCCCTGTTCCACGCGTGTGAGTAAATATAGGGCTTAGCGATGAGTAATCTCGGAGCATACGTAATTCGATTGGGGTGTGGAACCCATCTCTACCTCTCGTTCCTATCATTGAAATTGTCAGTGATTGACAGTGGTAAACGTTTGGTGACTAACTTGCACAACGGATATTTCGAGGCGTTGGGTGCCGGACCTGGTCGTGTCTAGAGTCATTACTCCGTCAAGTCTGCCCCGCAAAACATCTCGACCATTCAATCTGATTCCCCCAAGTCAGCCATGTATGCGTCAAGGCAATCACGAAAATGGACGAACACCGCGAGCAAAGAATTCGAATAGAGTTTCGCCTGGAACAAGCTCACACCAATCCACATAGCTGAGCGTGATGGTACGCGTCAAATTTGTCGAACGTGTAATAACGAGTAGGTGCGTACCGGTTTTTGACAATGAAATATCCTATGTAGGGCACGTCAGGATATGAATTAGTAGTGCTCGTGCGTATGACCTACAAATATAAGCATAACAACTGCGGCAACTCTACGGAGTTGAATTTCCATGTAAGTGAAAATGAAAAAATACAGTACATTAAAGTCCAACGCTTACGTCGTCGTCAACCCAGTTTCTGAATTGAGAAGTCGGTTAGAGCTTGTCTAAAATATAAATGCCACAATATTCACCGACAGTCCAGAGGATGATGGTGTCGATCATGCGATCAGTCCTGGAGTTCAACATCAGTTGGGAATGGTAGTATAAACATTGGTGTGATATCTCACTTATGGAATCCAGTACGTCCTTTTGATAGGTAATAACAAAGAGCCAGTGTGTTGATGGTGTCGACAATGGTGTCGGTGACCAACACACCCCTAACGATCCAGCTGTATTTCAACGCGAACGTCTCTATATTTGTCCTGAATCCGAGCGCAGTGACGGCAAACGTGCCGGTCATTTGCAATAAAGAGCCGGACCAAGAGATAACAGGGACTACCCAGTTTCCCGAAATTGCGAGGACCCTATACGCGAAGAACGCCTGTATGATTTAACAAACCTGTTGTCATTCGTGGAAAGTGTTGTTCGGAAGAAATTTACCTGGACAGCACCGCTGATTATTCCGTCAAAAAAACCGGACATATTCAGTTCCCAAGAGGTTTGCTCCAATGCCGCAGGGACACCGTAGAACGTAACAGTCAAACGGTATATGTACATCCAGAGAAACGCAGTGTGGACTGTTTCAAATGTCCTGAAATGTTCAATATATTAACTGGCGAGATGGAAGGAAGGAAGAATCGGCGTACCAGATAGTGGCGACCTGTCCAAGGAGAGTGTCAATTGACCAAGTAAACTGGGTATCAGTTCCCTACTTACCAAACTTTTTATCGCTATTCCATCCTTAAAGCGCTGGTTCCAGTACATGTAAACCTGGACATTGGTGACGCCGAAAAGAACCTAGATAACGGGTGAGCACGACGACTTTATCGAAATACGGAGATCGAACAGTCCAACTTACACTACTAATGAGCGTCCCAATCTCTAGCGCGCCAAGATTCAAGTCTAGCACCGACAGAACCATGTTTCAGACAGTCTCGACCTTCGTGTCGAGAGAGAGGGCTGGAGGTGATAAGCATCGCACCGCATTGTACTTGTACGAATCGTCTTGCGATGCACTTTTAGTATTTTCATCAGAATTCCATGTCTTTGGTACAGGCAAACCCACGGTTGTTTAACTGGTTACCTGTGCCTCCGTAAAATTTGGCGTGCAGACGGATATGGGAACATCATGATCAAGGTCGCCTGCGCAGATGTGAAAAACGTTGATCGAAAGATGCTACTCAGGTCCGGCAAGGTTCCCCGTTGCTGAAACTAACGGAGAATCTCCACACGTTACGTCCTGTGTGGGTCAGAATTAGCCTCGGGACCCCAACATCCTCGTTGCTTGAAACGTGTAGTGCAGCAACGATGTTGCGATGTCATGTATTAGGCGTCATAGTGCTCTGAGTGGTTCGCGTGTTTCTCGTAGGTTTTTCTGGCAAAGGATCGCCAAATTGACAGGAGGCGAGCGATAAGATTTTGAAAACGGTGCGTACTGCACAAGAGTCGCGAGCTGGAAAATTGGTATAATTCCCACGATTCAAACACCGCTAGATGAATCGGCTTTGGCTGACTCCGCTGACGTCATGACCCAAACGAAAATTTGGACGCAATTTCTTTAAATATTTCGCTTCCCAGTGATATTCTTACCATCCGACCATCTCCTTATATGCATGCATCCCACATTGGCCTGTACATCTCTCGAGCTGGTAAGTTTGTGCTCCGAGTTCCGTTCGAAGCCGCCGCTTTCTTTCAATGTCAATTGGGTGCGATCGTCATGATCCTGGGCTCGATAGGCCGACTTTGGCTTCAAGCACCACCAAATGCCTCCTTGGACTTGGGAAGCCGAACATGCCAACTGGGACTGGGCTGTTACCTCAGTTCACTGCTTGTGTCGACCCGGAGCGGAGAGTGAGTCCAATGTATCTCGATGCAATGGTGTCCGAGTTACGGCGAGCCATCGCTTGCATGCACCACATCGAGAACACTGTGCATCCGCAGAAAACGGTCTCTCATCGCGACTTTATACAAATATCACTTCCACGTGGTCTGTTATTCTTGCATGCCTTCTTTTCTGGACGCAACAGTCTAGTTTGACGATGAGCCGCACTATCAATGCAAGCTATAACTACTCTGTGCGCACGTGTTGTACCTAATATCTACGGACCGTGCTTCAAGGTTAACCATATCAACGTCCTGTGTCAACACTTAAATGATCTTCTGTGAAATCATGGTCCGATTTCGCGTCTGGGAAGTTCGGCTGATACTTCTGAAAGGTATCTTTGCCCTGTTAGGCGCATGTGAGCCTCAGTTGGTTGTATGAATTAGTTGTGAGGATTGGACAGATCGAACCTGATTAAAATGTGGCATGGCATCCGTTTCAACAGCTCCTGCCTGTGGTAAAATATTCAGGTATAGCACAAGATAAGAAAAACTCTCCAAACTAACGCGGACCACAGATATTTCCAGTCGTTGACTGCCGGACCTAATGGTATCCAGAGCCATAGTTACTCCTTCAGACTGGCCACGAAAAACGTGTCGACCATTCAACCTGTCGTTCCGAAGTTCGGCTCCAAATCTCCCACTAAATTGATAAGCGAAAAAGGGACGTACACTGCCAACAAGGAGTTCGAGTACAGCTTCGCGACAAAAAAGCTCACGCTAATCCACATGGCTGTATTCAGGGCCGTGTCAGTAAGGTTGGCGAAATTCTTGATGCCGAGTGAATTTCTTACCAGTTTTCGACAACGAAATATCCTACATTCAAGGATTATCAAACGTGGATGTCTCGGACGTATGGGTCTAACTCACAAATACCAGCATGAGCAGTGCGGCAACTCTACCAAAAATATCACAATTAAATAATGATGGAGTCCGTGCACACGTCAACACTTACGTCGTCGTCAAACCTGTTTCTGTATTGCAAAGTCGATTAGAATATACTTAAGTTGAGATGCCTAAATATTCACCAATTGTCCATAGGATGATGGTGTCGACAATGCGGTCAGTCCTAAAGAGCAATGACAGTTTGAAATTAATGGAGTAAGTATGGCGAAGATATCTCACGCATGGAATCCTGTGCGTCCCCTCGAAAGGTAGTAACAAAGCGCGACTGTGTTGATGGTGTCAACGATCGCATCAGTGACCAAAGTGCCTCTGACAATCCAGCTGTATTTCGCCGCAAATGACTCAATATTCGTGGTGAACCCAAGAGCTGTGATGGCGAATGTGCCAGTCATTTGCAGCAAGGAACCGGACCACGAAATAATGGGGACTGTCCAATTACGCGAAATTGCGAGAACTCGATATGCAAAGAATGCCTATGGAATTCAAAAGCAATGTGTCAACTATAGGCGTTTTTTGAGGAAAGTTTTACCTGGACAGAGCAATTAATTATTCCGTCGAAAAATCCAGACATGTTCAATTCCCAAGAAGATTCCGCAAACACGGCCGGGACGCCGTAGAACGTAACCGTCAAACGGTACAGGTATATCCAGAGAAATACCGTGTGGACTGTTTCAAATATCCTGGACATACACCTTCTATCAATTTAGGACAGAAAAAGAACGCGTAACCGGCGTACCAGATGGCTGCAACCTGTTAAAACGCGTTTAAAATTGACTGAATGAGGGGGCGGGGATGGGTTGTTGACGAACCAAAGCTTGAATAGCCAAGCGGTCGTTAAAGCGTTGGTGCCAGTACATGTAAACTTGTACGCTTGTCACGCCAAAGAGAACCTGGTGAGACGGTGAGCACAGCATCATGTCCGAAAGATGGGTAACACTCCAAAAATCGTACTTACACTGCTGATGAGTACGCCGATCTCCAGTGCACCAAGATTCAGGTCAAGTGCTGAAAGAACCATGGTTCGGAACGCTCCCAAGTGCAGCGAAAAGAAGATGGGGCGAGGGCTAGGAGCGACGCAATGGTTAGTTTATGAACCCTCCATTTCCAAGAATCACGCAGTCTGTGTGTTTAGGACCGTCCGAGTTGCCCGCTGTAGGTCCTTGAATTGTAATGTTAAACCGAGTTCTTAATTGGCTTAGGAACAATACAGAGCTACGACCCTGGGTATTTAGCGCAGGGATACGTCCGACACGCACAATCCCGACCCCAGGAAGTCTCGCGTCCGCTTTGATCAGGTAGAATGTGGCCAGCTTGAGTCTTTGAATTGGTAGTGCCGCCCTCGCTGCATTGAACGACTCGGTAGTTGACATGTCGGGGAAATACAGTTAGATGTATCGATGAGGGGAGACCTTGGGAGGCAGCCGCAAGTTTGAGCACATCAGAAAACTCCTTGGCTTGACGCGTCGATGGGCAATTTTTCGACGATTTCAGGTGGTAGGCTAAAACGTTCGTGGGGTTGATGGGTGACGATCGCGAGCCTAGGATCGCCGTGATCGCTATCCCGCGCCATTTTACCGTGTTGGTGGGAGTCGATTATGCTTGGACCACTCCAACAACCTGTTGGCGACGTACAAAATTGGCCCATGGCCTATGTCTGTGGGGGTCCCGACGAATTCAAGTTTTTTCAAGTTTACATAAGAGAGAGAAAATGGAAGATTACCAATGTATCTTATTGAGATAGGGCTATGTGCAGAATTTAAATTATATATTTTCGCTGTTTCTCGCGCAAGCGGCACGAGTGTGTCTATGTGCCACAACTTGATTTCCATTGGCCGAGTTCTCCCGGTGGCTATGTCTCGTTATGGGTGGGGACATAGCCCACCTTCCTTTTTGAATTCAAGATCGCGTGGCGCGCACGTTCCGCGGCACACTCTTTCCAAACGAAGACTCGGTTTCTCCCGGCACGGCGATTCACCAAATCATCGCCTCTTACGATCGGCCTTGAACGCGACTCGCGACAACACCAATTCGAATACGAGCTAGGCGGGGAGATGTGCACGTACCTCGAATATCACTTGAACGTGCCGGGCGAGGAATGAGGGATTTTCGAGCGGGAGCGCAAGATCTACAGCCATCCACCACCATACCCGTCGCACACTTCGCTGTTGCCACTGCCTGTCCTAGTTCAGAAACACCGTGGACCGAGAGGTGCAGCAACTCCCGACTCCTACGAATGTCGCTCTCACGTACAGGCCGGCACCTTGGGCATCAAGCTCTCGTACTAGCAGGTCATCTCTCATACAGGCTCCCTCTTCACCATGTGAAATCCAGCGCGACACCGTACGCATCGGGGCGTCCCTCAAGTCCCGGAACACCTACGAGCACTGCCGACTTGTCACCTGTTTCCTCGGAAGCCGCGTGACTCTTTGGGATCAATCGAGCGTTCTCAACGCATTCAACGATATATCATAACGTAAGTTTTCTCGCATTTCTCTGAGCTCACAGCATCCACAGAATGTTATTAACATTATACACGGAAACACGCGCGCGAATATTTACCACTCCATCTACGTCCTCCACCTTCGGCTGACGACAAGCAAGCTCCGATCGCCGCCTTCGCGCGCCACCTCCGCCATGGCCACACATTCCTTGCTGCACCCACAATCACATCAAAGATCGGCAAGACCGATGCTATTCAAAGTTCAAACCACATGCCCGATGTCGCAGTTGAGGATGTCGCATTCCCAAGCCCACCGTTGTCGGACTTAACCTGGAGATTGGCGCTCAGTTGCACGTCGATCACCTGTGTCGTTCACGAGAGTCGCAACAATGCCAGAAGAGGCGCTCATGCAAAATTCGCGTCGTATCCCCCCGTTCCCTCCACCTCCTCCACTTCAAGGCTTCCCAATGCCGATGCTTGTTGGCGTTGCCCCTGCGCAAGGCAGTGCTTGTGTTCCACCAGTTGGATGGGACCGAGGCATGCAGATGTTGTCGATCCTCTCACGGACAAAACCATCACACTCGAAGTTGGGTCTTCGGACACCATCGACAATGTCAAGGCGAAAATTCAGGATCAGCATTTTGCATTCACCGAGGTTGGCTTTCACCCCGCCATCCCTTACGGACTCGAACCTCGACACCCCCGAATATGCAGTACGTCTGGCCACCGGCACGCAGCACGGGCTCGAATGAATCTGGCTCAACACTGCCGTACGCCGATATACGGGAAAGACAGGAAGATCGACTATACGTTCAACAGCGGCATCTCCGCTTTCGGAATCGTTCTCTTCCATCACGCAGCTTCAACATTATTAACTTTTGTACAGCCACGTGTCGACGATCGATTCCATGGCCGGAGATTTGCCCACAAGCATATGCAGAACTTTGGGGAGATTGAGCATACCACACAAATTTTACAGCAAGCGACACAACTCCCTCCTGCTACCCTTCGGTCACTTCCGCGACATCCCCTTACTGTTCTGAATAACGATATGCGATTGAATAATGTTTTCTATTTTCCTCTCATCCTTTCTCACTTTTTGTCTCCTTTTTGCGACGCCTCTTCGCCTTGCCACGACGCACTGTCCTTGTATTACCGCCTATTTCGCGCAGCTGACAGTAGTTTCAATAAAAATTGATGAAAAAAACATAGAAGTGCATCATGTAAGCCCGGAATCTATTGAATACATGCATACAGACAATCTCTGTAATACAGTACGCTACGTCTCGCTCTTCCACAGCGCCGCCGCACGCAGCGACGCAGCGAGTCGTGCATCCGGCGCACTCCGATGTTGTATCCAAAACGGGTAGCTTGGTAATGTTCCCACACTCCTGCCGTTGATTGCCGAGACATAGGCCACATAAGCCCCCACGGACGTGTGATAAGGGCCACAAAATTGGCCGTAAAAAAGTTAAAAGCCACGTTACGTTACGTAATGCCATCGGCGTCTGCCGACGTAGAATTATTTGCAGTAGATGTGCTGCACGATATTGTCTGTGGTTTCGATACTCCAAGGTTCGAATAGACCATTCTCCCTCCCGCCCGACCGCGATCCTGAGTTCAGCCGTGTCATTGAAATTAAGCGATGCTCAATCTCGGACCTTGGAGTTGGCGCGGCTTGGGGGGTCAAGTAGGTGGCACGTCACATTCCTCTTATCTTGTGGGTCCACTCGATCATGTTGCTGATTCAATAATTCGGTAATTGCCAGGCCCTTCGTCCACCTTTTGATGGTTGACACTGCCGCAGAAGCAATGAGGACCAACGAAAGTGCGAGAAAGTCCGCTCATTAAATTCAATTCTCCCGCGCGGCAAGATTTTCCCCGTGATATCCAGTCTTTTAGTGCGTCTACTGTATCATCCATCGCATAACAAACTAACCGAATCAAGAAGCCTCCATAGGCCTCAATTGTAATACAGTAATGCGAAAGGAAGTTCCAATTCATGCCAAAAAAAAATCCCTCAGCTTCTATTTACCCTCCTAATAGTACTAGTGGTTCCCCTTGGGCCAAGGGAGCATTCACAAGCGGATAGGGTTGCCTCGTACTCACGTAGATCTTGTGTCAGTATTTTGAAGCTGAAGTCCTGGCGTACTCATTCACTGTAAAACCGGTAGCTCCTGGAATGCGAACACAACCCCCACCGAGTCAATATCGTAAGCACTGCCGACGTCGCGCGACTGCATGATCCTTGGCGATGTTGAATCTTTGCAAATCTTACACACGCCTCCGCTTAGAGCCATTTTTCCCCGGTGGTGTTATCTCGGTACCCCACACATTTTGACAGTGCACAGAGTGGGGGTCGACGTTCGGCACGCCACAAAACCATCTGGGGCATCGTTGATTTCTTGGATGACATAGAATTTACACGTCAAATGCTGCCTGCGTCGTCTTCTAATCTCCAATCTCCTTCAATTGAAGTCCTGGCGTTGATCCCCTTCCGACCATTCAGAAATCCACTTTAGCCATAGGACCCTGCCTCGTGCTGCTCAATCACACTGATGTAAAGAACATCTGCCAATGAAGATTCCCCATCGCATATGCCCGTGGTAGGTGATTTAGTGCGCACTTAGTCACTTGTGCGAACCTCTAAAATCCCATTCAACGTACGGATATCATGTCGTCGCGATTTCGTCTGATTTTGAAGGATACCAAAGCTGGAAGACCAAGAGTCATAGCTTTGCCATTTAATTCCATAATTCTCGTAGATTACCCAAGGTGAAATGTCACGCACGGATACATACAATGTGTACACGCAGGCAAATACTCGATCCGCTGAAACCGTTCCCGAAAGTGTTGCACTCAAGTAGGTCCCGATTGTGAAGGCGTTTAATGCTCAGACTTGGTGTCCGAAAAGTTTGGGCCATGCTTCCTTGAGCTATCTTTGCTCTGTCCGCTAATGTGAGCAGACGTAGAAACTAGCGACTAGGACATCGGAACGTACATGATTTCCACGAGATATTGGGCCCATTTCCACATCGCGTTCCTATGGTAATTCAGTGATGGAAAATCATTAAAACTCTCAACACGAACCTGGACAACAGATATATCGAGGCGTTGAGTACCAGGCCTCGTCGAGTCTAAATTCATTACTCCTTCAAGTTTGCCCCTCAATACGTCTCGACCATTCAACCTGATGCCCCCTAAGTCAACCTCCAGATGTTTGTCTCAACGAAATGAATGAAAATCGACTGACACCGCCAGCAAAGAGTTTGAGTAAAGTTTTGCGTGGAAGAGGCTGACGCCAATCCACATGGCTGTATGTGAGACCGTGCTATCCAATTTAACCAACGGTCAGTAACGAGCGAGTGTCGTACCGGTATTTGACAGTGAAATATTCTACGTCGAAGAGCATCAACATATGTAATTCCAATTGCTCAAATATTTGACTCACAAATATAAGCATAAGAAGTGCAGCAACTCTGAAGGATAAATCATCCGTTTAATACAAGTGCAGTACATGAACACTGTCGCTTACGTAGTCGTCAAACCAGTTTCTATATAAAAGGCCAATAAGAGCCCTCGTAAATTTGGAATACCCAAATACTCACCGACTGTCCAGAGGATGATGGTATCGAGCACCCGGTTAGTCCTGGAAGTGAATGCCAGTTGGAAATGGTAGTATAAGTACTGATGTGATACCTCACTTATGGAATCCAGTACGTCCTTTCGACAGGTAGTAACATAGTGCCAATGTTGAGCGCGTCGACAATTGTGTCGGTGACCAAAACGTCCCTGACAATCCAGCTGTATTTCAAGGCAAATGTCTCGATATTTGTCCTGAATCCGAGCGCCCTGATCGCGAACGTGCCAGTCATTTGCAATGGAGAGCCTGACCAAGAATGACGGGGACTATCCAGTTACCCGAAATTGCCAGGACCCGATACGCAAAGAAAGCCTGTAGCAATTTGTCAACCGTGAAAAGTGATCTTCAGCATATTCATACCTGTACAGTCCCGCTAATTATCCCTTCAAAGAAGCCAGACATATTTAATTCCCAAGAGGTTTGCTTCAGTGCCGACGGAACACCATAGAATGTAACGGTCAAACGGTATATATATACCCAGAGGATAACTGTGTGGATTGCTTCAAACGTCCTGAAAGTACCAGCTCCATCGATTGTTGGTAGACAAGGAGGGAGGATTCAGTTTACCAGAGAGTGACGACCTGTACGATGGATCATCGATTGACTGAAGCTTGGAAGTTCGTTCTACGTACTAAACCCTGTACATGGAAGCGATCCTTAAATTTCCGCCGCGAGTACATGTATAACTGGACGTTGGTGACGCCGAAGAGAATCTGAACAGATCGTAAGCCCTACGAAGTTTTCGAAAGATGGATAACAGTCGGACTTGCACTGCTAATCAGTGTCCCAATCTCCAGTGCACCAAGATTGAGGTCTAGTTCGGAAAGGCCCATTGCTCCGAATGTGTTGCAAGGAGTGGATAAGCTGAGGACTTATGCATCCCAAAGTTTGGCAATTGTACGCTGAATTTTCATGTAGCACCGTTGGAGTTCATCAAACTTCCATATATTTGGTCCATAGAAACCGCGATAGATGCGGTATCTCAACAAAGCCACGGTTTGTGGGCTGACATGCGGACGTCGACGTCACGGCTACGAAAAAATTCGATAGGAAAGGTTCGATCTCGGTCTCGATTGATTCAATACCAGGCGAGTTGCGAGTCCCATATGGTTGACGGGGGCCACAGAGTCTCTGAAACTGCCATCTCACCGCTGGCAAGAGGTGACGTTAAGCCCGGACGCCGCCGCGTAGCCGCGAGAGACCTTACCGTCGTGAGTTAGTGGAAGGGGACATCGACAACTCATCATCACCGGAAACTGACCGTCCGTGTTCCCAACCCTGTCCAGCGCGTCACACCCGATGCCGTAACCGGACCTTCCGAAGTCGCGAGTGATAATTTCGTATTCAAAGCTGTCGCAAAACTAGGTAGTTGCTGTAAATTTTACCATCGGTTGATATTATGTGTGACCGGTATCAGTTTCGATTGAAATTTTGATCAACACGAACCCTCGGGCTACGACGACCGGAAGCACGGTTGAGCTAACAGGGATCTTACGTGACAGCGCGCGCGAGGCGATGAGACAGAAACGAGATTCCTCTGAGTGAAAGCAGGCCTTGGAGCGTTGGAAAGATAGTGCTGAGGCATTGAGAACCAAACATCGTATTCGTCAATATATCTTACCGAGGAACTCGGATCATGACGACTCACATTCAAATCGGTTGCTAAGCTTGACATCAACAGATTCCATTGAATGAGCCGCCTTCGATAGAGGACAAGTACACCGGCCTGCACCACTGTCCGCTGCGAACTACGCAGGACCCCCGAAAATGACCTCCCATAATCAAACACACCAGATGCGACCCTCCATAACTGTCACCGATTGACTTCGGTTTGATAATCATACTCCTGAACGCCGGGGTACGCCGCTGGGTGATGTCGCCGCGTCCATTGACGGGACCACCGCATATTAAGAAAGAATATTGTCCGCTCACAGTCCCAGGCTTAGGCTCCATGATTCATCATTCCAATTTATGACAAGTTCTCGAGTGGAACCAATCATGTCAATTCGCTCGATTCGAGGAAGCTCATTAATTATCTCTTCCAGTTCGTCTGTCATCATGTTGTCCGTGCAGTCGACTGAGAAAAGGCAAGCGCCGCGGAATGTTCGGAGATATTCAAACTGACGAAGTGTTCCAATCCATTCAGACTGAGACGGTCGCACAAAATTCGAGGTTAGGCTATGCGAATAACGTAAAGCTGGGAGCATCTGACATACCCGTGAGAGTTCGCGTTCTTTTCCATTGATCCCGTCCCGCATCAGCGCTGACTTGAGGGTTAAGACCTCTAAATACGGGAATGTACCGGGAAGCACCGCCAGGTCATCGGTCGAGACGAACCGCACATCTCGTAAGATATGCACGGTCTGGCAGTTCACATACTTCAATGATTCGAAAAATCGATGTCCACAGGTGACGCCACCAATTCCTTGAGGGGTCGAGGATGATTGGTGGTGTTTGAAAGCATAGCAATGACCGCGTCACTGCTTACGTTATTGTAGAGCACAGCAAGGGATGGAAGAGATCCAGGATCCGACTGAACAATTGGTAAATGTATCTTGCGCGTTTGAAAGGTTTCGAGGGTCTGGTGAAGGCGCATGAAATCGAAAAACATTAACGGTGATGGACCATGGTCCAGGAGACCATGATGTGACTGTGACTCCAAGATGAGGGACTTGAGGTCTGGAAACAGTGACGAATCGATTAGATCCCAAATAGTCGTGTTGTGCGGAGGAATGCATTTGATATCTAACACCTATTTTTCAGAGGTGAGATATGGCATTTGCGGTGAAGTCTGCAGGACGTAAGCTCGTACTTTGAGTTTCACATTTCGGGAGATGAATGTAGCTAGTTTATTGTATTCATCGTGGCCAAAGTGGAAGACGGTTACTTTGAGATCATGAAGGAAATCGAGCTAGAGCAGGTCGACATTTTAATCAACACGTGCAGCAATGTGTAAGTTACGAATGTGTGACTCGATTAAGGAAGATGTACAAGGAAAGACACTCACATGGTCTATACCAGCAAAGACTTCAGTAGGGATGACCTTGATTTCCAAGCGTCTCAGACGCCGTCGATTTATGAGGCATTTCCAAAGGGCTCTCCAGGAATCCAACTCGTAAGAGCCAGACTGGCAGCTAAAGGCTATTCGAAGGTCCACCAGTCGCTCCATCACCCTTACGGCATTAACGAACAGTGTCATAAATGTCGCCTGCCAGTCATAATCTGTTAGCTGGTCGATATCGAAGGCGCGGATGTTTCGCGCCTTATCAGGGTGTTGTAGAAGGCCTCCAGTTTGCTGTGATCTTTGACAACACACGACACATTTCGATATCGGATGTGTCGAAGCAGGACGGTGTCATGAAATTGTTTACACGTGAGCGCCAGCGCCAGCAGATCGGAGGGCTGCTCAATTTCGCCGGCAATGTCGTCGAGGATTTCATTCGGAAGACGTGCTTGCGCCATGTTGTCTGACGTGGTGAAGAAGAAAGCGTGGGAATAACCAGCGACTAAAATAACCAAATAGGGACATGTAAATACAAGGAATTCTGTCAATATTTATTCTCAATCGACCACGTTATCGAACCGCCGCTGCGGTGTATGAGAACGAAATTCGCCCTAGGTGAATAACTGTTGTCTAACCGCTCGATTTTGGAAGTGCCAGTACCTTTTCGGTGAGATCTGCGATTTTAAAATGATCCTCGGAACTGCTGAACTCTTCGTCGAGGAACAACGGGACACCGTGGAATGCACATAGGTTCGGGAACTCGCGAATGACGTCAACCCACTCGGACTGGAGGGGGTTTTTGCTTCAGAAAATGCAATGAGTTGCGTAGAACAAGAAACGTACTCGCAAAAGAGCTCTGAGTTTGGAGCTCACGTTGTCCCACATGTGATGATTCTGGACGATGAGCAACGTTAATCCAGGAAGTATATGAGGCAATCGGAGAAGATCCTGGAATGATTCAATTGATACATCACGCAAACTGTGTAACCTTGGCAGTTCACGTATTGTAACGCCGAAAAAAAATCAGGACCGCATCTGAATGACCCTATATCCTGAAGAGCACGAGGTTTATCGACGGGACAGGACACTATGTCTTGAACGGCGCCATTTAGGGATGAAAGCGCCGGTAATGCTCCACGAGGTAACGAAAGTCTGAGGAACAATATGAGATTGGCGACGTCTGGAATCTCCAATTTGGGGTGTGAATACAGGAAAGCGGAGGCGATTGCAGACGCGGTATCTACATCGTTACCCATACTTGATGAGAGCGTGAGTGACGTCAATTCGGGGAAATGTGAGGTCCCAAATATATCCCAAAATGAGATGTCGCGATCCAACAATAAATCTAGGTTCAAAATCTAGCACCTCAATGTAAGAGAAAAAATAGAATGATGAACTTGGTATTGCTCGCCTTTAAGTGAACGTTCTGACAGACAAGCAAACGCAGCCTCTCCATGTGAACAGCGTCGACGAACCAAAGCGGGTTCAATTTCAGTTCATGCAGGTATTTTAACTGCACAATGTCAGTTCGGGTCATGGTTCAAATCGGCGACGTACACCATCAACGTCATAGAACGCATCTCGGCTGGATGTCTCGACTTCCAAATATTTCAAATGCTGATGACCTTTGAGACAGCACCAAAGCGAGGTAAAGAATTGGACATTAAGCAGTTCGCTTTCGGGGAGTAACCAGAGAGTGTGCAGACGCTTCATAGCCTTCACAGCTTCAACAACCTTCGAAAGAAGCGCCGGTTCGGCGGAATACCTCCTCTTGAGACGGAATGTCCGAACATTGCGCGTTCTGTCCGGATGCGCGCAGAGTTCCCCCAGAATCTTCGTATCATTGATGCTGCATGACACCTCTCGATATCGAATATGACGAGGGATGACAATGTCGCGTAAAACTGTGTTGCCGAGAGCGAGATGGAGCAGGTCCAATGGTTTCTCAACATGGGTCGCAATCACTGCGTTTAAGGCCTCGATAGACAAATTAGGGTTAGCTCGGGTTAGAGGCGATAAGCTGATCGAACGTAGGTCTGGCTAGGAACCTAAACGCGCCGTGTGTAGTTCGTTATGACCCGACGTTGTGAAGAGTTCTGAAGCTAGCCGGAGTTGTGTAGGTGGCATATCTCGATGTAGCAAAGGGTAGCCTTATGGTGCAAGACATGTTGTCTATTCCAACATTAGGTAGATCCACGTAACGCACATAACAATGTATAGAACGACATCTGTTTACTCCATATATCCACAAACCCATGGGTAGTGCAATATGACTTCGCCTTGTGAAGAGTTTTGGAGCTAGCCGAAGTCGATCTAGGAAGACCTTAAACGCAGTGAATCACGTCGAATATTTCGGGCGGAAATATGAAACTATTCGCGGAGGTGCTAGTGGAATCCATCTTTGTTTCGAGAGTGGAATAATTCGAAGGGCGAAATTGCTGTGCAATGGTTGTTCACGCACAAGTCAGACACGAAGTCACACTGTGACATGAACACCTGATGAGGAACGTCGGCTATACAAGTACTATCTCCGAGATTCAACCGCAAAAATACGAAGCAACGGTAACGAAGCAAACCAACATGCGCAAGAAGGAGATTCGCCAATCGAGCGTTAATAGCAAATAATACACATTGCCCATAATGTCAAATATATATGAATCGGAAGTGGATAACCAACAACAACCACGACAGCAGTTATCCAACGCGGTGTCCTTCCGTCAGTGTAAGGGCCGACCAACGGCAAACGAATTGGAGAGGCAGAGGAGTTTCACAGTTATTCTTGTTACAGACATTCGACCTTTTGGAGCATATGCATGTACGATCAGAACGCAGTGGTCTTCGATTTGTTGGCGTACACGTCGAGCGTTGTTCGGTCTTCTTCACCATTCATAAGCGTAACTTCCTTTAATGGTTTCTAAGATGTGAGAACGATAAGTTCAGTCAGTTAGATGTGTCATGAGTGAGAAAGGGGAGGACGAACGTCATAACCGCGCGTCGTCTCGGTATCAACTCTAACCGATAGAACATGTTGATTGCCCTATAATCATCATCAAATACAACACATCAATATGAAGTCAAAATGCGTACAAGAAGGAAAAAACATCGAAACGAACTTTATTAACATGCCCATTCTCCATATCCATTGGCTGTCCACCACCGTGGCACGGTCCCACAGACATGGACATGTTCCCGTTTGAGTCGGGGTGTCCACCGGGAGTACCTTGACGTGCATTCAATCTAAGTTTCGCTTGTGTCAGGGAGACAAGAATGAGAGACGAAAGAGAGCTTCGCGCACGTACGTTGCAAGCAGAGAGTTAGTGTACACTATATTTGCCAATGACGACGTTGAATATGAGGGACGCGGTAGGGAGAGGAGTACGCACGTCTGCTAACAGTCACGTAGAACGAGATATACACGTACGTAGATGGAAGAACCGTTATCTGTGATATAACAGAGAGAGACAAAGAGCACATTAGAATAATTCCACCAATTCATCAGCATCATTCATGACAGAATGGACATACGGTGATCAAGGACATGATGGCGCATAAACTGTGATTTTGGAGACGTCAGGAGGCTGAAAGTGGGTTAAAAGGGAAAGAACCTTGTGAGCAAACCAGTCTTCAAGATAAAGAGTATAAGTCTATTGATGATGGTCTCCGACCTTCAAAGTCCGAAAAACAGAGAAAACGTCAGTCCGTCGATCACGCAATACCGACGGTGCAAGCACGAGGGTGAATGCGAGATAAGCGCGAGTGGGTTGGAATGGTAGTGAGTAGAGAGAAGAAGGGGGTTACATACGACCGGAAACCCGTCCTCATGGAATTAAGCTGGGCTATAAGCACAGCGGAGATAGCAACGTCCCCTACAGCCGCCCGTGCATTTATCGTGCGTGATAGGTTCTATTGGTCGGCTGTTAACAATGTTCCATGTTGCTTTGGTAAACACGGGAAAGGGGACTTACGGCGATCTTACTCAAAGCGGCGTACGTCTTCAGCGGGATCCTGTGGCGAGTCAAATTGACATTTGTTAACTTAGCACGGTGAAGGGTCCAAACGAACGTTTCGCGAACATAAATCATGGATACAATTAGTTCGGCCACGACGATTAACATCTGTTCGTTTATTTCATGGTTAGCTGTGGGTGATAGAAACAGAACAAAACCGGTGCGAACAATGCCGCCGACAAGCCAGATGTTCTTACGGCTCACTGCATTCGTCAAAGATTAACAGTACTTCCGGATAATTTGAGGACGCACGGTGCCAGATACGCCTCACAAGAAAACTGTCCACATAGAGGGAAAAATGCATCAATATAATGTTATGACAACACTAATGAGTGGTTTGCGTACCATTGGACGAGGAAACAAATCACAGCCTAAGTCGTACGTTACTTAATAAGTAGTGACGTGTCCGTGGTTGACTGATAGGTGACGTACACTGACGACGACTTCCCACTGTGAAGAGTACTTGCGGTGTTAGTATAACGTTTTACACTTTTGCATGCTTTGAAGTATGGTGAATGGATTGAGGGAAATTTGGTGAAAGTGGGAGTCCGCCAAATAAAAGAAAAAATGACGGAGTTATTTGTGGACGTACAGGTAAAGAAGGCACGATGAAACTCGTCTTCTCTGGTTGGCCGTACCATGTTACGAGGTACGTATATGCCGCGTGGGTTATGAGGCCTTGGTGCATTGTGTCCAGAGCCCTGATTATAAAAACCGCGTGTAGCAGTTGGGTTAAGTCAGGGAGCCGAAGAGGCGAGAGGAAGGTCGGGGATGTACCATATGACTAGAACCTATTCACGCATTCATGGGAATGAGTGAATGCGTACGGTGGGTTAGGTAGGAGGACGTACGAGTGTTTTGTTTCGCCAATCGTCCGTACGATATCTCTGTGCGGATGAACATGCGTCAGCCATCGATGTGGACGAGGAACGAAGACGACGTACGTTGAAATAGTAATAAACCTGCACAGATCCAGCTCCCCATAATCTGAACAAGAACAACGCGTCGAGGTCATTTCTGTGACACAGAAGGCGCCGGCAACGACACTCACGACATGGCAAGCCTACCGATGGGACGGTCAGCCTCGCTTTGCACATACACGATGAATAGTTGGACTTACACAACGGCGAGGAACAGTGCGCCCATCTGTGTACAAACATGTCAATTCATCGTCGGTGTCGGTGAACGAGAGGATGTACGGTGTTATGGAGGTTGGCAGCCACAGCCATCGTGCAGTCTGCTGCACCTATGTGGAGGAGAGAAGAAAGAGGGGTAGCCTGACGCCAACCACCAGCTAAGTTTCAGAACCCACATTTAAGTTCTGAAAAGAGTTGTGTAAATTTAAATGAGATCCACCGCTTCTGCGTGATGCCAGGCACAAACGTCAGGGGGTAAAGCCAAAATGCTGTCTGTGTCGTGTCCCACGCTGCAAAGTCACAGTGCGACCTGCTATATGAAGTCGTTATTGGACAAAACATCTTAAGTTTTCGTCTTCAAACCATGGATCATAGGGGATATTTTCACATCATCTCCGGTTCTCACCGGTGATCACATCTCCGCTGATCACCGGTTTTCACGATTAGTCATCTGAAAACTAGTGAAAATTCTGGAGCAGCGATGCTCGTGTAACCCCCCATGACGCACCAGTGATCAACACAGCTAACGCAAAGATTTTGAATTTCGTCCATGAACCACCCTCAGACTTCTATTCCGTTTCGCGTCCATTTCGTCTCTTGGCGGTATGCGATTCCACATTTACTCCTTACGAGAACGGTATCGGGCGGAAACTGAGGTCTCATGGCATCACGACTCATTAAGACCATTCACCGAGAACCTTGATTCTGAATGTGGGACGAAAGCTTTTCCTTTTCAGTTCTGTGACACGAGAAAAGATTTGGACGTTGATTAGTGGATGGTGATGAGCTGATACGCGACAGAGAATACAACGCCCCAGGGCTAGAAAAGCCATTTCCTCCGAAAGGGTATACGTCATCGAAGTATGGTTGGATACCCAACACCTGCAAAGACCGGCCCCTAGACGGAAGCCCCAGTAGAGACCAAAGAGGAAGAAAACTTGGAATATGATCACTTTCATCTGTTCAAATTTGGTCGGGTTTTTCGTGTTCTAATCAACATGGTGAAGCAAGCTAAAGCTTACAGGACCATGGGATTTGGATTGGCACCATCAGCGCTACAGGAAGCATCCCGGCTGGATGTCTCGACTTCCAAATATTTCAGATGGTGGCGACGTTTGAGACAAGACCAAAGTGAGATGAGGTTTGACATCGATCAGATCGCCTTCCTGGAGCAACCAGAGACTGTGCGGACGCTTCACAGCTTTCACAGCATCAACGACCTTCGAACGACTTGCCGGGTCAGTGGAATATCTCCTCGTGAGATGGAAGATCCGAACGTTGCGCTCTGTCCGGATGCATGTAAAGCCTGAGGTGCCCCGGGGTTTTTGGTTGATGTTGCATGGCATCACTCGATATCGGATATGGCGAGGTACGACAACGTCGCATAAAATTGTGTTGCCAAGAGCGACATGCAGCAGGTCCAACGACTTCTCAAGATGGGACGCGATTGGAAAGGTGGAAATTTTGTGATGGTCACGACTGACACAGAGTGACATGGTGACATGGGATTGACGTCATTTATCTCGCTTACAGCTCACTTGAGAATTTTGACATTCTTACGGTCATATTCTAGCTGGAAAGGTCAATGACCCACACAAGTTATCAATAGAATGTAACTGGGCGTGACAAAACGGTATATAAAATTGTTGTTCCAGCGGTCTTGCGGTAGTGGGCACCGAATTGTGACACAACATGTATGTCTCCCAAAGCTCGGTTTGGACCCTATTGCAGAAAACAGTGAAACAGTAAAAAAAACCCAATCAAGCTGCTGCAACTCGGATAATACTTTTCCCGTGGTTCGTCCCCGCTTGTATTGCATATAACGCCTTCCCCGTTCCTTCCAAACCCTCGGTGATATCCTCTAACAACTTTATCTCACCATTCGCGACCATGGGCGGAATTGTAGCGTAGAAATCGTCGCGATACGCCTCGTCTAGGGGAGTGACAAGAAACCCGCGCAAGGTGAGGCATTTTTTGACTATTTTTGTGAGGTTTTTGAGTGCATAGGGTGGGCTCTCGGTGCTGAGGTTGTATTGCGATATCATGCCGCACTCCTAAAATGCCATGATATGATGAGATGTACAAGAGGGTAGGTTGTCCTGGAAAGCTTACGATGAAACGTGCAAAGGGTGCTGCAGCGTCAATGGCGGCATCGAGCGCCTGGCCGCCGACGTTGTCCCAATAACTAGAAAGACACGGAAGTTTAATATTGATTTCAGACTAGCCACGGTGAATTCGCTTGCATGTTAATGGGGCCATTTTTCTCCAAGATCTCATGCGTGGATTTATTTTTGTAGTTAAAGGCAACATCCGCACCGATAGATTTCATGAATTCGACTTTTTCGTCCGAACCAGCCGAGGCGATAACTTTGAGTCCTTGCTTTTTTGCAAGTTGAATTACGACGCTTTCACAACATATTAAGTTCATTGCACAACCAAAATATTTGGACAGATTACTTACGAGCCAACAGGACCTGCGCCCGTGGATACGAACACTGTTTCATCCTATGCACAATTTAGTAAATCACTAGCGATAGAATACCTTTGTGGCACCTTCTTCGCTTCAGCATAAGCCACCCAACCGTAATAAGCGGTCTTTCCGGTCATGCCACATGCACCGAGGTAAACTGACCAGGGTATTCCTTGGTCTTTAGGGAGGACGCGGTACGCTTTCTCATTTGCAGCAATGAAATACTCCTGGAAGGCTGCGCGACTCTTGAATATTCAAAGCAGTTAAAGTATTTGCTAAGACTAACGGAGGAGGCCGTGGACATGGTCGGCTGCTTTGATATCGGGATTCTCGGAACGAAGAACAATGCCGACTCCAAAATTTTGGAGGCTGAATTGCTGACTTAGATCGGAGGAGTAACCACGGAGTGATGGTACACACGGTTCTCCTATGGTGAAAGGAGGCTGAATAGTCGTCAGTCCAATCATGCCAAAGTGAAAGTACTACTCACAGCATAAGACATTGCCGTGGATGTTTCCATCCTCCATTTCATGTAAGGATCGATGGACAGATATAGGATTTTGACGAGGAACCCCCCATTCAGTGGTACGTTCTCAACGTCGATTGTCTGTGAATCGTCGTATTTGTCTGTCTTTCCAGGCTCGGGATATCCTGTCGTGACTGTCGGACGTGAGCAAAGACGAAGCAAGCAAGGTAAGCACCAGTCGGGGTTTCGTTGAAGAGAACCCGCGCGTTGCGAGTAGGCATGGTTGCAGTTGTTTGGAGTTTGTGCAGGAAATAGCGCTTGGCACGAGACCTTATGAAGCTAGTGACGCCATCAACGGCCTGGAAATGCCTAAAGACACGGCGCGGGTATCACATTGAGCCGATCAACGAAACCGTGAACCATGAAACCATTTGCGCCTCGACGGTTAACCAGAGGAGTGGCGTCAACCACTCGTGCAAAAGAAGTAGCGCTGAACTCGTTTGGAATGACAGTTGATCGGGGTATGTCGGGTGATAGCGTAAGCGTGCATACAAGCGGCGCGTGTGTGGCGAGGGCTGGAAGGCGTCGAGCGCGGCGGTGAGGCGTCCGTCGCACACCAACGGACCTGGCGGCGGCGCGGAAATGTAAATTTGATACCTCCCGCATGACTGCGAGCTTGGCACCGCGAGCGAGACACCCGCAATGCGCTGTGCGACGGCGGTTGAGTGAGATGTGGCTGAGGTGGCGCGATGCCGGTGTGCCGAAGAGAAGACTGTCTTTTTCCCACACAAACTGTCATTCTCCTCAACCTCAGCTGGTTTCGCGTTCCATTCAGTTTGGCTGAGGCAACACTACGAACCTGTGGCGACATAGCAAAATGACAGTCTCGGAATGACAGTCCATCGGCATCCTCTCGCCTCCCGTCAAATCCAACCAACCAACCCACTCCTTCAAACCCCAACTCCAACCACCTCCGCCCCGCATGAGACACCCGCCGCTTGCACAGGCGCGTTCACCGCCGGAATTGGCTGAATTCAGAGTCCCGCACCTCCATAAGAACACCGTCATTCGTGTTCACGACTTATCACCACCATGGACAACTCACTTTGGAACGTAAGTCCTGCCACACTCTGTTTTTTATCATTCATATCTCAGCGCTACACTACAGATGGTTAGTTCCTCGTCGAGATCCCGCTTCATTGAGGAGCTCGTTATCACGGAGGGTTATCGCAAAGGCCAATTGTACACGATCGGTATCGACATCAGGTGCGTGCGGTTGTCCTGTGAATGCACAAACTCTGCTGACGATCCCTTGCCACTCCAGCGCTTGGATTTTTGATATCCAAGCCATGCTTGTCTCGACAACCGCTCGGGGTGGAAACCCCGAGTTGCGCATTATTTTCTACCGCCTTGCTCGCCTCTCAGCCATCCCAGTCCGGCCGATTTTTGTCTTCCACGGCGAAGCATTCCAAGCCAACCAGAAGGGTCGTCGCTTTGTGGCACATGACCAATATCCTGCCAGAACCACGAAGGCGCTGCTAAAAACATTTGGATTTCCTATTCATGTGGTGGGTTATGTCGCAGCTACTTCGGAGATAGGAAAACTAATACAGCGCTGTCAGGCTCCTGCATCCTCCGCTGCTGAACTAGCGCGGATGAACGAAGACGGTATAGTTCACGCCGTCATCAGCGACGATTTCGACGTACTGGTGTACGGCGCGCAAATGGTCCTGCGAATGCAGACCATACTACAGACGTACGTTTTGCTATCAAACTGCCGCTTCATTTTGCTGATTATTTTTGTAGATCAGCTAGGCCATTTTGGAAACCCTCTGTAGCAGTTTTGACTGCTGATGGCATGCACGACGACCCGCGCGTACGGCTCACCACTGGCGGTCTTCTCCTCGCGGCCGTGCTGTGCAGTGGAAAAAAGGATTTGACCGTATGTTCACTTCTCAACAGCTCTGTTCCTTCTCTTTACTAATTCTGTGACAGGTTGGCATCCACGGCCGGCGGCTAGCCTACCCTATATTGCATGCGCTTGCTCGCACGCACTTGGGCGATGGCCTTCTCGTGTTGGCCAAGAAAGTTGGCCAGGATCGAGCTCAATCCCTGAACCAATGGCGCAACGATCTGAAGACCGAGCTTCGCGAGAACACAAGCGGGTCTTTGCCCACACAGTTGCCAAGGCTCGCAGATAGAATTCAAGATGAATTTCCAGATCCTTCGCTCCTCAACTCTTATGTTTATCCTGGCACATCCTGGACCTCGGGCTCAGGAACAGCGCCAAACGTGGCCACTAGATCGCCGCTTGACGTCACCGCCCTCGCCAAGTTCTGTAATGAACATTTTTTATTTGGTTCTGCTGACGACATCGTTGAGAAATTCCGCTCGGTCCTCTGGCGTGGAATCGGGATGGACCTGCTTCTCCGACGAACCAACCCGTCCCCACCCCCGCTTCTCCATCATGAAATTGAACTCTTCGACATTCTCAAGATTGTGCGGACTCGGCTTCACGGTTCCGCTGAATACCTTGAATATCTGGTGGAGGCTGATGCAAGTGGGCTTCAAGACATTGTACAGTCCGCATTGTCTGATTTGGAGGAGGCAGCACCCCGTTCTGCATCCCCTTTTGCGCTCATCAGAACCTGGCTACCTGGCCCGCTTTTTCAAGCCGCCTTTCCCGCTCATGTCAAGTCCTTTCATGGTGGTAATGGAACACCAGTAGGTTAAACCAGCACCCTGTTGTATGACATGCTAATTCATTCATTAGATGGTACCTTCGGCCAGCGATGTTATTGATCTCACGGAGAGTGATGATGAGCCGGATCTCTCCGATGTCGAGCTTGAAATTACTGGTTGTCACTCCGATTCGGACAGCGTCATTGATCTGGTGTCAGATTCAGATTAGTTTGTATGTTTTATTGTATAGTTTGCAATATAGTTGTACACTGTGTCGTGATCGTGTGCCCTGTCGCGCCCAAACATTGTGAATGCTGAATGAGGTAATGCTTGTGACCATGCGTGACTGCTCGCGTTTTCAACCAACCAAACCAACCCCCTTCCCTCCTTCAGGTGCACAAGGCGACGTGGACTCGACCCTGGGACTAGCGGCGTGCGCCTGCTCTTCTCAAATGCTCTTTAATACACAGAAGATCAACAGCCTTTCGTGACACAAAGCACTCGTGCTTTCTGGTCAGTTCCAACCCTACGTATCGTGAAGTAGCCACCTCATTGACATGGATTCTAGCTCTTTTTCTCCTGAGTCCCAACTCAGGACTCTCAGTCAACTCCCTACAATCCCTATAGGACCTGCTCGCGTCAGCAACTGAGGCTTATAAATCGGACACCGGAGTCAGCGACTTCGAGCTGTCCACAACGACTCACTAAAGAGTCAAAATGTTCACCCTCCGCATGAATTCGATATTTCACCAGTTGCTCCCCACAACCGCCAACTCCATCTCTGTCTCGTTTGTCTCCAAATCAACATACTCTACTATCGCCGCCCGTGGGGAGCAACCGACCGCCATCTGAATCTGCGCTTTTCTACCTTATCCAGACACCCAGAACATTGACAATAGCCATCATAACATTTTTAAGTCAGTAGGTCTAAGCTCCCCTCAATAAATAGTCTTATCAGACTACTTTGCATCCAACAACGTCCTCTCATAACCCATGCAAACCTTCCCCCACGCTGTGCCCCTTCGTGGCGCAAGTGCGACTCGCTCGAACCCCCGATAGCATCCATATACAACCCCGGTTCTGTGGCATTGGGATCGACGACTCCGACGCCCAATTATGCCTCTTTCCGTCCTCTCACAAATGCTCATCCACCGTGATCAGAATGCTATTTAAATACCCCAGCATCAACAGTGTACTCTATATCTCCCCTGCAACTTCTTTCCTCATCCCATATAACGTCTCCGCCACACTTAATCCCAGGATCAGCAACAATCAGACCGGTTCCCTCTATCCAAGGATCGCAAGCGAAGGCTCTTCCCGCCAAAGGGAACTATAGCACCTCGCTCGTCGGTGGGTTCACAAAAAAATTTGGCGACTTAATGATCACCTCTGATGTCATTTGTTTTTGCAGATCAAGCTGTACGATCCTTAGGCGACATATGGAAGCCTGACGGGATTCCCTCATTTTTGCAACCGCAACTCGGGTGGTACAAACCCCAAAGCAAGCTTCTCAGCCGTCCTGCATTGACCCCATGGTCACCCGCCAGTTTAACCAGCAGTTACCTTCGCCGTCGTCGCCGTCGACCCAACCGTCACCGCTACCCGCCAGTCAGAATATAGACGCCAGATGGCGCGTTTCTCAGGGTCCAGCAGGTGCAAGCGCCAAAGAAAAGGACCTCGTCCCGATCAAGACGTTTGTACACGAGGTTCTTCGTCAACCATGACTGACATGCAAGTGCCTTACAATCAGCAAGCGTGTGCTACGTCGAAGCCATTCAGAATAATGTCAGTCTTGTTCCTTTTGTGGGGAAAGCGTGCCACCTTACGCATTCTTCATAGCATGAAATATGAATGTCATTTGTATAATAACTAGTTATGAATAAAATAGCGCATTCTTGTATTATGTTTAGCAGGCATCCGACACATGTGACTCCATTTCTGCCCATTTCGCCGCAGCATCAGAACTCTTCAGGAGTGTTGACCATCGCCTCGCAATGAAGCGATCGCTCTCGCCCAGATGGGTTTGGCCGGACTTTTCGTATTTAAACAAGTTGCCAGCATCCTCGCTATTGAGATCTTCGTTAAAAAATTGCAGTGCCTTCGCCTTTGCATTCTTGTTGGCCGCCTCCCTTTCTGCCTTGAGTCCATTAAGGATTGCAGTGTAGTTCAGCGCAACACCTTTGCTATCCCGCCACTTGGCCCAGAACACTTCATCTGATCCGAGGTGGTCCCGTTCCTCCGCAATGAACTGAATAAATGTATTCTCGTCAGCTGTTTAACTTGAAGTATGACTTGGAGTGATGATCACCTTCCAGTTGGTCCATTGGTTCCTAATGGCCGCCCATGCATGTTCCTTCACTCCCTTCCTCTTCTTGTAAAACTCCGGCCAGTACTTGATAGGAATACCGCGGCCATTGACTTGAAGTCGCTCTGAAGAATGCCATTCACGAAATAGCTGTCCCAGATCAGACGCAAATTGAACTGCAGGAACATCGGGGACCATGGAGGGACTATAATGAAACTCCTCGTCACCGAGGATTGCGGTATGTGTGTTCTCCACGGACAACAGCTCTGAGTCATTGGCAGATGAGTTTTCAGGGCTTGCAGACGGTATTGGTTCTTGCAAGGCTTGTACAACTGCCATGTTCGGAATTTCGGCTGTTGCAACTGCTGGCATATAGCGCGATGTAGACGGAGCTAGAGGCTGCAGATTCTGGATTGCACCAAGAATGTTTAACTCTTGTTGCTTCATTTGTCGGTGGAGTCGGCGGTAAACGATCTGGCAGCTGCTCAAGCCGTTGGACGCAAATGGAAAATATTCTGAAATGTACCTCTCCTTGAATTGGCGATCCCGCCAGTGCGTGCATTTCAAGACCATTGACTGATGTTTCAACTTCACCACTCAGAGAGCTACTTCCCGCAATTGGTTGACCCCCAGCTCTGGAGAACGGCAGCGAGAGAAATTTGTTAACCTGATATGGTGAGTTTCCATGTTGTGAAATGAAATGTCATTGGCAGATGGGAGACGTGTTACCAAAGCGGTCGAGGTGCTGATCTCCGTCGCTGACTTAGGCACTTCAACGCTCTGTGCATCTCTCTTTGTTTGATATCCAGCAACTGGCTCCTCATCGCCAAATACTGCCCTGGCACGCTTTGCGGATGGTCTGCATGCACCAGATCCGGAGGCGCTGCCTCGTGTTCGTTTCTTCTTAACTTGGAATATGCTGATATAGTTCGTCAGATATGGAGTATGGAAATGCAAGCTGCAAGCAGAAACTGACGACACCCAGCCCGCTCTGTTGTTTGAGTAGTTCCGCAGACGCGCCAACAGTTCTGCCCTCGTTCCGGATACCGGTAAGTCATAGTCTCGAAGCCATGCTTTAATGGCTTCCTTAGTCGTTGTATCTGTTCTGTTCAACAAAATAACCATATCAGCGATCAAGCCGTGGGTTTTCTGCACTAGGCTAATGTAAAGTTCGCTCACACTGAAATTGTCTCAGACTGAATTACCCCATCAGCTCCAAGGGTTTGCTGAAGGACGGGGAGGTGCAGGAATTCGATAATTCCAGCTCCACGCGGTTGTCTTCCTCGCGGCTGAACTTGGTGGATTTCGGCGGTCTGAGCCATTGGATGGTGTTGAGGCAGGTGGCACGGTTAGTGACACAAATTTTTTGATCCACTTATGGGCAAAATGCCACAGTTGACATGTGCCGCCGAATTTTCTACGGTCACCATCATGTCCCCCCGCCCACTTCATCCCAAAGCTACTGCTATACTGTCGGAGGGGCTCAATCAAGGCTATGAGGAGGTATTTGAAGACCACGAAAACGCTCCAGAGGATGTCCTGCGAGCAGTGACAAGTGTGGCGCCATCGGCCGCCGGCTTCGAGGAAAAACTGACCATTTCGTCTGAAATCCCGCGTGAAACTCACCCCACGCACAGCATTGATATTGAAAGGGCTGCCCAGAATGTCAAGAAAGCGTCAGAGGAGGTCGTCGTTCCAAACACGCTGAAGGAATATCAACGGTGCGTCAAACAATTCCTCTCAATGTCTCACATCTTTCTAATTACCTTCGGGCAGTTTGTGGAATCGCTTCAAGGATTTCTGCGCCAAGATGCAATATTGCAAGAAAGCAGAGGACATTGACAAGTTATTCCCCCGGATTCCCGCCGACTTTCCAACTTGGGTTGCTGCATGGATTATGGAGACGTAAGTTTTTCTCAAATTTTTGGCCGTATTTCCAATTATCTGAGTTCGGGATCAAGCTGTGATGAAATTGATGTGGCCACAGGCGAGGCACGGCACCCAGGTGTGGATCGCTCAACGTACGCCACCGGGCAGAAGATGCGCGCCGCGATAAGCCACAAATTTGCTCGTGAGTATGGCATGGGAACGCAACAGTGGGGGGAAAACATTTTCCACCCCGGAACCTTCACTGGGAATCCGTCACTGTCGGTGACGGTTTCTCATTATATGATCAGTCTGCGCCGACGTAAGGTATGTCATCCTCACAGGCCTCACACCTAAAGCTGTGATTTCGAACTGACACTGTGAGGCAGGCGCGGGCAGGACAACCAGTCACGAGCGCCAAGTCTATGGATGAAGATACAATACGGAAACTCTGGGAGTTCAACATGTTCTACACCGACAACCGCACAGAAGCCATGCAACCGATCTCGCGCAAGGAGAAAGAGGAGACACCGACACTTTGGGCTGGACCCAATGTCCGCCTAATGCTGCAACTTCTTTACATCACCGCTATGCTCTGCCTTCTCCGCTCTGACGAAGTCCTTCGAATCCGCTGGTCCCACGTTGTATTTGAGCCGTTCAACGGCTCATTCCGAATCAAGATAACTTTACCATTCCGCAAGACGCACCAGACCGGAGGTGCGGCTATTTCTTGAATTTATTTCTTACATTACAGTGATGTGACATTTTGCAGGCATAGCACCGTTCTACCTGTACCCCAACCACGCAAAGCCCTGGATGTGCCCTGCAAGGGCTTGGTCCCACTGGTGGACATACATGCAGGCAAACGGCGGCTTTGCGGGGTTGGTATTCCGCAGAAGGGTGGGCCATGACAGACTCAGCGAGCATCCTGAAGATGCGCTGGTGAGTGCCATGCCACCAATCCAACGCCATCCGCGACCGTGCGCTGATGACAAGCTTTCTTGCAGTCCCCGGAAGCCTTCATGGAGTCCTTCAGACTCAACCTCCTCGACATCCTCGTCAACCCCAGGCCATACGGCACCCATTCGTTCCGACGAGGTGGCGCCCAGTACCTCGCCAACATGCCTCGATGGCCTCTCACTAGTATCTGCGCGTGGGGTGGGTGGACTGAGAGGTACGACAACCCCGGCACCATCTTCAAGTATCTTGTCTCGTGGACAGACACGCCCACCGTCGCACGCGAGGACTTCTTCAACCCCATGAGAAGGGGCGTCGATCCGTGCCACATGTGTGGTCGAACGTGCCATTGCGCTTGAGTCGACGTCGGGGATCACACAGCTCTGGCAGTGGGGGCAAAGGAGTTTGATTGGGTGCGGGTGTATCTAATGGTTTACAATACAACACTTCGTCCCGCTTACATTTGCGACGTGCTCGCCAAGCTCGTTCGTGAGCACACACCTGAGTGACAGAAACGAACACAAGCGCGCCAACTGCCCAATGCACGACTGCAACAGCCCGCAATCCCTCCCAACAAAACCCACTCCCCAGCACCAAAATGTCGTACAAGTGTCCGCGTACAAGGGCAGGTCGCGCGCCATTGGGATATTCCATCCCTCGCGTGCGATTCGACGCGCGCTAAGTCGCAGGCGATCGTTCTTGACAAGGCGCGCTTGTTGAATTTGACGGCGCATTCCGGGATGGGGACTTTGGCAGCGGCTGTCGCGAGAGGCGGAGACGGGAGAGGTAGGAAAGCTTAGGGTTAACGAGGAAAATGGTCGCTCGATCGGCCACGGTCTTGGGGGCCTCTTGCGGCAGCCTGGCGGGGCTCGAAACGTGCCGCGGGGATTGTTGATGCCTGTTGCGGCACCCAGGGTCTCGGCTCACGTGGCGGCGTCATTGATGACAGTCGGATTGTCATTCCCGCGGAGGAAGGACTCAGATGTGGCGCTCAGGCTGTTGGTGGCAGGCGGAGTTGGAAAATTTGGCGTTCCATTATCGTCAATCACAAGGTCAATCACGTATCCAGAGAAGTCACCTCAGCGTTGCAAGTCGGTACCCTAGCACTTACAATTACGGTGGTCCGAACTCCTAAATTTATACCCACCAGTGACATTCCTGTCAAATTGCAGATTTATAATAAACACCATCCACGAGGAGTAGCCCCACGGTCGTTTTCTGCGTGGCATTCCTGTTCTCTTCTTTGTTTTCTTCCAAAATAGTAGCATTGTTTCGATCTCTTCGGCAAATGACAACCTCAATCGTAACGGCCGCGTGGAGAAGGTCGCTATGTTCGAACTTCGAAATGAGCATCAAAGAAATGATTATGGAACCTACGGTGAGTTGTGCCCGGAGTAGTCTCAAGCTTCTAAACTCATGATCATGGGCTCTGAGCCTCCGATTCTGTTCACTGAATCTCAAATTACACATGTACCCGTACAACCCGTCAGAACGACTAAGCCGATCAGAAACCAGAAAATTTACTCCGCAGTCTGTGATTCCGTTCGCCTTTAATTCTGCATCACGGATAGTACGTACCCACATGAGTCGCCCAACGTCGCGTTGCAATTCAGATTTGACTTGAGTTAGCAAACTGCGACTTGCGACGACAACGTTAACGATAACATCCACAGCGTGTAGTGTTAGGTAACTTGTGAATATTTGTATGCGAAGCTGTGCACATATTTTCAGTTTCTCTAGCGTCACTTTAAAATTCTCAACCACCACCGCAGGACTAATAATATCTCCGGCACTTGTCCAACGAGGTCCGTCCTTCCGCCAGCATAAGTGGCGACGGAAAGAACGGCAAGAGACATGGAGAGGCAGAGGAGTTTCACGGTCGTACTAATACGGACTTTCGACCTTTTGGTGTATATTCATGTCGATCAGATCGCAGTAGCCTTCGATTTGTTGGCGTACACGTCGAGTGTCGCTCGGTCTTCTTCACCGTCCGTAAGCGTCACTTCCTTCGATGGATCCTACGACGTGAGAACGATAAGTTCAGTCACTTTGATCACCATGAGTGGGAAAGGGACGAACGTCATAATCTCGCATTGTCTCGGTATCAACTTTAACCGATAAAACATGTTGACTGCCCTATTATCATCATCAAATGAAACGCATGATCAGTAGAAAGCAAAAATGCGTAAAGCAAAAAAATAAAATCATCCAAACGAACTTTACTAGCATGCCCATTCTCGATATCCATACCCTGCCCACCACCGCGGTATCGTCCCATGGACAAGGACATGTTCTCACTTGAGTCGGGGTGTCCACCGCGGATACTTTTACGTACGTTCAATCTGCGTTATATTTGTGTCAGGGAGATAATGATGAGAGGCGAAAGAGGACAGCTTCGTGCACGTACGTTGCAAGGAGAGAGTTCGTATATACTATATTTGCAGATAACGACGTTTTATTATGAGGGACACAGTGAAACATGAATTTGGTAGAGGAAAAGTACTTACGTCTACTAACGGTCACGTAGAACGAGATATACACGAACGTAGTAGGGAGAACCGTTATCTGCGAAATGACAAAGATAACATTCGATTTTATCAATCCATCATCACTATTCATGCTGGAATGGACATACAGTGATCAAGGACATGATGGCGCATATACTGTGATTTTGGGACGTCAGGAGATTGGAACGTGTGATAGAGGGGGACGAACCTTGTCAGCAAGCCAGTATTCATGGTGAAGAGGATAAGTCTATTGATGATTGTCTCCGACCTTTAATGTGCGAAAAAGTCAGTCCGTCGATCATGCAATACTGACAGTACAGGCACGGAGTGGGTTGGGATGGAAGTGACAGGAGATGAAGGGAATTACATACGACCGAAACCCCGTTCGTTGGGAATTAAGCAGGGTAATGAGCGCACCGGCGATAGCGACGTCGCCCGCAGCCCCCAGCGCGTTGATCGCGCGTGATAGATTCTGTTAGTTGGTCGCCCGATAATGAAGGTCCATTTTGCTTTGGTAAACACGGAATGGAAAGGAAACCTACGACGATCTTAGCCAACGCTGCATACGTCTTCAGCGGGATCCTGTTCCGAGTCAAATTGGCATTGGTCAGCACGGGGAAGGGGATAATGGAATCCAAACGCACGCTTCGCCGACATAGGTCAAGGACACGATCAGTTCGGCCACGACGATCGACATCTGCTCGTTTATTCACGGTTAGCTGTGGCTGACAGAAAGTGAACTAAACCGGTACAAACAATGCTGCCGACAAGCCAGATGTTCTTATGGCTCACTGCATTCGTCAAATATTAAAAATAATTCCGGAGAATATTGAGAACGCACGGTGCCAGATACGCCTCACGAGAAAACTGTCCACATAGGAAGAAAATGGCATTAATATAATATTATGAACACGCTAATGAGTGGTTTGCGTACCATTGGACGAGGAAACAAATCACAGCCTAATTCGTACGTTATTTAATAAGTAGGTGACGTATCCGTGATTGACATAGGTAACGTACGCTGACGACGACTTCCCACTGTGAACAATAAATGCGTTGTCAGCATAATGTTTTTCTGCTTTGGTTGTTTTGGAGTATGGAAGAAGGCAAGTGAATGGTGTGGGGAAAGTCGGTGACACCCAAGGAAAATAAAAATGAAGGAGGAATATGGGGACGTACGAGTAAAGATGGCACGATGATAGCCATCTTCGCTGGCTGGCCGTACCATGTTACGAGGTACGTGTATGCCGCGTGGGTTATGAGGGCTTGGTGCATTGTGTCTAGTGCCCTGTTTATAAAAATCGCGTTTTGCAGTGGGGTTCATTTAGAGAAGCGGAAGGGAGGAAGGAAGGATGGAGACGCACCATACGACTAAAACCTACTCGCGCATTCATGGTTGAGTGAATGTGTACGGAGGGTCGGGTCGGGGAGGACGTACCAGTGTTTTAGTACGCCAATCGTCTGTACGATATCTCTGTAGAGGTTAAACATGCGTCAGTCATCGATTTGGACGAGGAACGAAGACGACGTACGTTGAAGTAGTAATACACCTGCACGGATCCAGCTCCCCACAACCTGAGCATGGCCGACACGTCGAGGTCAGTTCTGCGAGGTGGAGCGGTCGCCATGACACTCACGACATGGCGAGTCTGTGATGGGATCGTTAGCGTTGGTGTAGACATACACAGTACAGTTAAAAGACGGACTTACACAACAGCGAGGAACAACGCGCCCATCTGTATACACACATGCAAGTTACATGTCAGCCCATCGTCGGTGTCGGTGAGCGGGAGGACGTACGGTGTTATCGAGGTTGGCGACCTGTGTCATCGTATCGTCTACTGCACGTAAGGTGGAGGAGAGAGGAGAGAGGAGGGAAGCTGAGTCCGGAACGCATATTTATTTTTGAAAAGTGATGTGTAAAACGAAATGGGACTCACCACTTCTGTGTCCAAAATAAATTCGGAAGGGGTCAAAACCCAAAACGCTGTCTCTGCGGTTTCCCACGTTGCACCACATGGGAAGGCCAGTGCGGCCTTCTATTCCGTTTCGTGTTTATGTCCGCTCTTTACGATATGTGATTCCTCCTTACGAGAACGGTATCCGAAAGGGGCAGTAACTGAGGTCTCATGGCGACACGACGCATGACGAGCATTCGCCGAGAACTTTGATTCTGAATACGGGACGGGAACCATACAGTAAGATTTTCTTCCTCCGGTTCTGCGACATGAAAAAAATATGTTGGACGTTGATCGGTAGATGGTGATGAGTTGATACGCGACAAGAATAAAGGCTCCAAGGCTAGAAAAGTCATCTCCGGCGAAAGCGTGCACCACCGTAAGCTTGGTTGGATACCACGCAAATTCGGGAAGATGGAAGCCTCAGGAGAGGGAACGGGGAGAAAGAAAACTTGAAATCTGATTTCAGATTACGTAAGGTTCAACAACTCGGAGTCGGATTTTAGACTCCTTTCATCTGTTCGTTGTTTGTTCACCGGGGCATTACGGAAAGAGCTGGGCAAGCTTAAGCTTATGGGGGTATGGGATTCCCAAGGAAAAAGTCTATGTCGACAGCGGCAAGAGTGATAGATAGGAAGGCGGCCATTGGCGGGAACACTTGCATTTTCCATCGAGTGAACTGAGGCCAAATACTTCGTCGAAGTACAATCGGACGCCGTGGCTTGCCCGCTGATGGGTGCGTGTTATGTCCGTATGCGAGCATAACTCCTCTGAAGACTTCGAATCATGGGTGCTGCATGACACCGTGACGTCTCGATCTCGAATATGACGACGGATAACATTGTCGTCTAAAATGTTTTGCAAAAGGCGGGGTGCAGGAGGTCCAATGGTTTCTCGACAAGGGAAGCAATCACTCGGACAGTAGTACGAACCTATTGTTCGAGGCGCCGACAAAGTCTATCCTTGCATGAGAGCGGAACGATTCGAAGGGATTGTGATTTGTGGACGTTCAAGTTCAAAGTTCACGTTGTGACCGTGACACTGGCATCGTTCCGTAATCCGGTAACCACCCGTCCGGAGATAGCCGCCGAATCAGGCCTTGCTTAAGTAAACCTCGAAGGTAGCCCAGGAACAAGTCATGCGATTATATCGTCTGGCTAACATCCGTCTACGAACGAGACCACGCTTTCGCTTTCTTCGCGTGCGGCTTTGCAATTGCTCTCTTCAGTTTGCATATGACTTAGATAGGTGTGTGATGTACGGCCAGCGACCGAGTTTCGCTCTGCTTCTCCACCTCCTATTGTTGCTTTGGCTTTCTATGCTATGTTATGGACAACTTGAACGGTCACGACGGCACGAATACACGGAGCGGAAAAGTTGGCAGATGCAGTCTTGGTTCAACTTACCCTCGCGGAAGTTTGAACTGTAACGGCCAAACACAAACCCTCTTTCAATCACCAGGATCTGTTCTGCGTCTTACCGGGTCCTCGATAATGCAAGCCAACTCTTCCGCGGCTAGATATCTTCGAAAAATTAGAAGTGAAAGTAATGTAAAAAATTTACATGAAGAACATGAAGATGTCACGAACTTCGACCACCCCGTTCAACAGAAGGTTTAGATTCACCGTCCTGGTTTCACTTCCACCACACATCTAACCATGACACAGCCTTAGGTTCCATGTTTTTGGAACATGTCAACTCTCAGGATCTTCGGCTCAAATTATTTAACTCGGAGGAATACATTACGTGGCACAAATCGACGGACTGGATGCTTTTCGGTATTCTCAGCTTTGAGTAAATTTCAGGCCATTGGCCACATTTCACGACTGCACGATAGTGTTTTCCTGGCTCTGAAACCTCTTGGAGTATCACTTGAAGGAAGTTTTTTTTCACGTCAACGAAGCGTGTGGGCTCGAAAACGCCGTCGCTACTTAATTTCACACCAACCTCTCATATACCTCGGCGCCATGTTCGAGTATCCCATCACCCCCTTCCTCGCCGCTTCTCGATTCCTCGGATTTATAGAAATTTTCAATTCCAGGGCAGTCGAGTCTACGTGAGACAGGTCTCTCTAACCGAATGTGCCATTACAACAGGAGCTACTTCAATTTACACTTGGCGGAATATCCGCCATTGGCTTATCTGAGACATCCATGTTCTGCCCATCCTCGCCGCGGCAACAGTTCATACCGATCAACACGGCATAGAGTCTTCGGTCGCCGTGCCACCCATGTTATCTCAGTGTTGCATACCTTGCACCATTCTGCATTCTCTTTTTCTTGCTCCATCTCCCAGCACTCCTGCGGGTTTCTCACTATGAAATTTCCGGTTCATGTCATCCCTAACTTGCCCGTCGTGTACGAATACCCAATCCGACGTTCAACCGCATAGATTGTACCGGTGATAGGCGCCTCATATTCTAGTGTGGCGCTAAGGTGTACAGAGAATGCTAGTGGATGTCCCGACACATCCAGGTAAATCCATGGTGTACTGTTGATTCATATTCCGATGCAGCGAAGACCGTCAACAGTCTTCGTAAATTCCAACACAATGAGCGGTGCGGATGATAGTATACAAAATATATACGTTGCATAACGAATCCCGGAACAATCTCAAAAGACATGGAGTTTAGACGTAATGAAAGCGACAGCGTTGTTCAATTACACGTAGGAACGATCGTGAGGTTCTTTAATAATCTCACAGTGAACCACAATCCCGCCTTTTTCGACAACTTCAGTCTGAACATCCAAACTTGTTTCTCCAATCTCTTCGTCCTCCACGCGCAAGGGTGCCCCCAAATTTCCTAGGAGTGAGTTGGTGGCGAATTCTGGTTCATGAGTGGTATTAATTGCACTAAGGGTAGGTGCATTGCCGCCTTGTAGGTGAGACACTTGTCGAAGGTTAAGGACGAGTCGATTAACCAGAATAACAGACAAACTGAAGGTTCAGATATGCATGCTGCATTATTCCGGAAAAATCGAAGAGACCTACGGATTATTAATTGAAGCGGTCAATGAAAGCCAAGTGTCTATGTATTCCTTTGAAGCAATGAAACGGTAAACAATCAATCACCGCACGAACAGAGGGAATTCATACCGTAGCAGAAACCTGCACATTGCATTTAGTTAATTATAAACATAAAAAGCAACGCCGAGAACTTACGAAGAATACGGTAGTGCCAAATATGCCAAACAATAGTTTGGCTCTAATTGAGATGGGTCAAGAAAATAATTATGAAGACGGAAATTTAGCGAACAGGAAATACAGTGCTCCTGCGTGTTCTCACTGGTCAGCTACGTGTTTGCCTGTCGTGTCATAACAGCGCACCGTCACGGAGAATGAAATATCCCAGGCCTTTCTCGAGTCCGACTTTCCGCATTTCCATGGTGTGGCGGATAGTCTTGCCAAATGTAAATCCAAACACGAAAATGTCCAGCATCAACGCCACAAAAAGCCCTAATATCCGAACTGTAAATTGCCAGCTTATGAATACGTGACAATGTTAATACTAGGAAGGATTTACTTCTGTGTTCACAAATAGACGGTGTTAGCTCTGGGGAGTGGCGATGTTAAGGTAAACTTTACCGAGGAATGACTTGAGTGGATGGTTCGTCCATGCCACAAAAGCTTCCAAAAACAGTCATATCAACGTCCGGCTTTCCCAGAACATCGCCATACTAGAATGCATGATATAACGCGGACATCGATATGACTATGACTTACAACCGATAATGCCATGTTAGTCAGACCAGTGAACCCCAAGATGGCTAAGACAAAATGATTTTTCTGGTATATTGCATAAGTTCGAAGGGTTAAAATGCCTACGCAATGGCAGCTCAGGTTATGCGTCGGATGGAAAACAGTTCAAAAACGCACCGTATAATCCAACTTGAGCAATGTTACTCCAAGCGCTCGCACTGATGGAAATCACCCGACACCTAATTATCGTGATCCGAAATTAGGCAACAAATTTATGTAGGAAAGATAGACGAGACTTAAAGCTATCATGTGGTCGTTTAGCATTACAGCCAAAGAATAATGTCAGCTAACCATTTCAGATGGGTTTTGGACCAAAATAACCGCGCAAAACAACACTGTGAAGATCATGTAGGAATATCGGGTCACGAAGAAGAGGGCTTGAGCCCCGCTAAATCTTGAGCTCCATATTTCTGAAACCTCGGCAGAAAATGTCAAAGCATAGTCATAGAAAATGAGGACTTCCTGTTTCATCAGCAAATATCTCTTTCCCTTCGTGATCATGACGACTTGCCAGCTACAGAAATGCTAACGGCGTTGAGGAGTTGGCTGCATGAATCAGCCGTGGATCGTTGATTCATAAACTGCCGACATACGTTTGACTAGCCTCTGCTATCAATGCCGCGGTGTCGGTGGAGGGATCAGACATGCTTTTGCCAAGTGGGTGTGGGACGACGGAGAAATCGAATTGCTTTGCAGACTGTTCCACATCTCCTTTTATACATGTCATTGTCATCAATTCTGATGGGGACCGCGTGCGTGCTCGGGTTTAATGCAGCAGAGATGCATATGCATGAGCCCTTGACAGGACACTGATACTCATTGTACTATGAAAATTATGGCGAATGTGCCTCCACTTGATGGTGACGTATTGCCATGGCAGGATCCGATTCTTCGGTAGACAAACAATGACCGCTCTGAACCTTGGAAACGGATCGAGATGCGCAAGGGTCTTCGACACGGTATAACAGCCAACACCTTGAAGAACACGATCGTGGTGGTGCCATGTTTAGAAGTGTCGTGCTTTGCTTCTGAGACGACGATTAGCCCATATATATGAGTTTCCAAACAAACCGACCTTTTTACAGTTATTTTTTGCTCGATTGTCTATCTCTCAGACTACTTCGTCTCTTGAAAAACCAGTTTTCGGACCCGTTCGGCAATTATAAACTGTCTGCGGCGGGGTTGGATAGGCCGATGGTAAGCGAAGCGTGGTTACAAATAGCAGCTCTATCTCTTGTCGCTCATGCATCGCCTTATGGCAGCGATTCGAAAGGAAAGAACTGATCATGGTGACTGTCGATCTCCTTTCATTGCGACCGGTTCAAGGTCAAACAGGGCATTGCGACGAGTCGGGCGAGCGGAGACGAGACACGGCTTTCTGTGATGGAAGCATCTCAATGAATTATGGGATATAGCATGGTCAAAAGGAATATATTACTCGAGTATCAGAATGCACGAAAAGCGGGGCTTGCATCGAACGGGTGGTGACATTCCTCGGTGAATCCACCTCCTCGAGAATTATGACGATGTCTTCAAAGTATTCGTTATCGTTATGTACGCGCGATAACTGAATGGCATTTCATACTTTGGTCCAGCTGCGCGTCAAGATGAGACCACATCAAGGTAAATAGCGAACACCCATTGGCACCTACAAACAACACTGGGCGATGCAAAGACAACGGTATCCACATCATCAGAAGATACCACATAGGCGGTTGCTAGAACATTACGAGTCTCTCTTTTCGTCGCCGGTACAGATCTTGGACCCACATAAGTAAGCAGGTGTCGATGCGCGATGTGCGACTCAACCGAGTTGGATTGGCGGAAATGAAGGTCATAATTTTGTGTTGAATACGCGAAAATTCAAAATTCAAAAGAGAATCACAGGAAAATTGTTGGTTAAACTAGCCAGCGAATTGTTTGAGTTGACGTCGTCGTTGTGAAAAGTCAGTGTCACATTGTGACTGTGACGTGACACTTTCTATCTCTTGCCACCATGGGGAAGCTCAACATCGCCCACCACAAATCATACCATCCATATCGGCTTGACAACATCGAGCGTGTTCGTAAAGATGAGGAGGAAGCTCGTCTCAAGGAGCAACACGAGGAGGGACGAATGATGCTTGCGGTACGTTATGATTCATCATTGTACAAACATGACCATGCTCATGGCGACAACAGGACTCGGAAGCTCGAATACAGCTCCTTCGTGACCGGGCGGGATCTTCGAAATCTCGACGGAAACAAGAGGAAGAAGAAGAGAAAGCGTTACTTCGCCAGGCAACTGCACCGCGCGAGGCTCCAACTCCCAGTGGACACATTAATTTATTTGAGGATTTGGAACAGGTTGGTATAGCTGTTACAGTTTCAGTATAACTTGATTTACATCTCTTCCCAGAGTTCTGTGATGTCCGCAATACAGCGGTCGAAAGAGGCAGATAAACTCGTCAAAGGCAAGGGCAAAGCCGTGGAGACTGAGAAAGGCGTGCCTCTCGCTCCAAGTGAGAAAGATCTGAAACCGTGGTACTCGGCAAAAGATCTCGAGAAAGGGAAAGAAATGGACGATCAGAAGCGGTACGCTTCTACCCTAACTTTCCTGCCAGATAATTTTCAAACATTGAACGTCCCACAGAATGCGAGATTTATCGCACAAATCGTTGTCTGATCCTCTCACGTCCATCAACCAACAACTCGCCACACGCTACCCGTCATCATCTAGTTCAGGGGCACCCAATCGCCACCACCAACAACGCCAACCAGCAGGCGAAGTCGAAACCCGTCTTAACCGTGAATCTTCTGAACGACAACGTGCTCTCGAGCTTATACGCAGGAAGAAGCGCATGCTCGATGGTAGCGAGACGCCCAGTACCGTGCACGGTAGTAGCGGTGGATATGGAAATCAGTTTAATCGGCGGGAGGTGGAGGAGGCGCATGCGGTCCGAGATCGTGGAAGAGACAGAGGTTGGGGAAGAGAGGGCAGGCGGGATCGAGACAGACGGGATGAGAGGGCAGATGTGCGTAATCGACCATGGTGATGTGTCGTACGGGGATGTATTCCAGTCATATTCTTAGCTGTATATTGATATTACGATGTTGTAGTCTTCCGCTCCAACTCATGTATAAGGGTGTCATTAATAATGTTTGGAGGTGTGATTTGTTCTCGATTATGCTAACCACCTGGGGCGCATTTCCCCCCAAAAATCAAATCAAAGTGCTAATCCTGTAAAGCAACGCTCGGATGAAGATCACTTGTAAATATTTCGAGAGGATGGTTGGTGATGCGCGAATTTATTTACTTGTTTGTTCCAGTGGATGAAGCCACACAACTGCCTATTTTGTGTTTCGCAATCACCAATTTAGGAATCAATTTTGAAAAATTCGTACTGTACAAAATAAAAATTACAACCATTCAACATTACAAGCACGACTATTTATCTACGAGCCCACGATAAGTGTCCATATGTCACCGCTCATTTGACTCTTACGAATTGTCCAAAGAAGTCCGTGATGTACAGTGGACATTTTACTCGTTGTCCTCGTCGCAATCATCGTCGTCGTCTGCTGCGGGGATCTCGACAGTCTGGCGGCCCACGATGCGCGAACGAAGGATACGCTTCTCCGAACGCTTCGCTGCGCCTAATGCGCCGGTGATCTGTCCAAGGACCCCGCCAGCACCGCCAGCGCCACTACAACGATAAGAGGTAAGTATGAGATGGATGACATTGAGAGAGAGTGGAGAGAGCGTACCCAGCGGCACCACCGAGTCCACCAAGACCACCTAAGAGGCCACCAGCTCCACCAGCGCCTCCAAGAGCACCTAGAGCACCACCGGCGCCACCACTGCATTCGACAAAATATCAATAACGAAACAATGTGAGAGAAGGCGAAGTAGGAGACATACGCAGCAGGTTTCGCAGCAGCGGGCTTCTTAGCCGGGGCGGCGGCGGCGGCGGCGGCAGCAGCAGGTGCAGCAGCCTTGGGAGCCGGCGCCGCTGCAGCGGGAGCGGCTGCTGGAGGAGGAACGACGTTGGCGGGGGCGGCGTTACCGGTCGAGTTGCCTGTTGTCTCGCCCGTGGTTGTCGAGTTGGTGCCGGTGGAGCTGGAGGCGGCGGGTGGTTCGGCTGCTGCTGGGGGTTCGGCGGCGGCAGGTGGTGCGGCGGCCGGGGGTTCAGCAGCAGCAGCGGGTGCGGCGGCGGCTGGAGCAGCGGCGGCAGGTGCAGCAGCAGCAGCGTTTGTGACAGCAGCACATCCACCGAACGGTCCGGCGCGAGCGGGGTTCTTGCATCGCATGATGCATGCATTGCCTTGCGGGCCACCTGCACATGTCATACCACTATTCCAAACGTGTCAGCGATACGATCCCGACATGATTGTGTACGAGGAATGGACTTACGCGGGCATCTTGGCGACGAGAGGGAAATCCTGGGCTCTGGCCTGACTGCGGCCGTTGTTTCCTGGGACGTTCGTAACGACTGTGGCTGCGGTGAAAGTCTGCCCGCCGTCTGCTGATACATCGCATGTGTAAGGACTGGATGTATGATAAATATATCAGTACGAGTTTGAAGAAAATGGTACACAAGTGGACTAACCCGGCTCCATCACCATTAACTTGGTGGATGGTCATTGAAACGGTGCCATCGGCTGCTGCAGAGGGGAGTCCGGCGGCAGATGCAGCTACGAGATGAACTTGGTAAGCGTACGACCGAATATCGCAACGAGTGCACATACTAGCGAGATTTGATGTTATATCGTTAACACCGCCTTCGAGTGTACTTCCACAAGCTCCAGAATTCGCCTTGAATACACTGGTGTCTTGCTGTAGATCCATATGAGATCGGCTGCGAAAGACCCTTGGAAGGAGTCGTATTACATACCTGGAACGGCCGCCTCGTTGTACCCGTTCGCGGAGTTGATGGGTCGATACCGAAACTGATAATCGGAACGTCAATCGTTGTAGCAAACGGTGAGGGAAGGGAGAGTTATACGTACCCTGCTCCAGTAACACCGTTCGCACCTGTGACAGCAGTCATAGCACCATGGGCGGCGACTTGATCGACAAGCGCGGCAACCAGTGCGGCAACGTATACAGAACGTTGGAAGATCATGTTGAAAGGTGGAGCGAAGAGGGAGAGTGTGCGATGAGGGTGCGAAAATGAGCAAAGGAACCAGCCTGGTGAGTTTGACGAAGAGATATCAGTCGTAAAAAAAGATGAATAAAGACGCGAGGACATACCGGTTGAATGTGAATGGCGAAGAAGAAGGAAAAGAAGAAGAGGCGACCAAGCACCGAGACGAAGAAGAAAGTGCGAAGGAGAAGACGCCGGGAGAGGACGGTAGTGCACAGACAAGCATTCGCAGATTCTTATACCCAGTTATCGGTCTTGGCATGGCGGATATGACCTGTGAGTGTACGCGATGTCGTATCTATGTTGCTGAGTACGTTGCATCCTTCAATGACGGCGCGGTCCTGTTTAGAAAACAACGACGGAAACAGTTACGGAATGTCCGGGACAACCAACAGCACGGCAAGGGCATATTTGAGTTAGTTGAGTACGATTTCTCCAGCAATAGATCACAGATGTGAGCAGCATTGTAGCCTGACTCAATTATTCCTTGAATTCAGAGGGAGTTAATGGTTCAACGTTTGAAATGGGTTGGAGCAAGGTGGAAAACGCCGTGTCCCGAAATGGCGCATCGACAGCCATATACGGTATGTCGCAACAAGCGACGCCACAATTGCCACGTGTTCATTCGGAAGCTGCTCTACAAAGTTGACGACACTTTGGCGGAAGTGGCTCACTTCTACATTCCAAGACTTGAGCCTGTCATACTCTACCGCAACAGGCGGAGGCAACATATTGCAGAATCAATGCACATTGTATCCTGCTGAATTGATCATCCGGGGAAGCCCGCGGATTGTATCTAAACCAGTGCCGAATCGCCCGAAGGCTTCTGCACATCGATTTCATGCAAGACATTCACTGGAAGCGCAGGCTGCGATGTAATTGTAAAGATCGGTCTGATAGTTATCGGATACAAATGTGGCTAGTGATACATTGATATGTTGTACGTCCTGCCGTCGACGGCCAGAGTCAAGCAGGGAATCTAGAAGGGATGATTTCGCAATAGTCCGAGAAAGTTCAAAGCGCCAGCGCAACGCCGATCAAGAACGGCCAGAGGACAACCATGATCTTCACCTGAGCCTTTTCAGCCCGAAGTCGCCGACCGGATGCAGACGCGCCGCTCTTTTGCGTGGGGCTTCCGCTTGGTGGGAATGTAACTGTAGTCACGGGTATGATGGGTGACGCCGAGTAGCTGGGGATTTGAGAAGTCACGGTGGTGGACGGAAGAACGAGCGTGATGTTGACGTAGGAGATTGATGTGGAGGTTGCGTTGGTAGAGGCCGTGGCTGAACTGTTGTTGGATGGATTGTTGTTGGTCGTGTTGAGTGTTCCTGTCATGTCTGCCATGGTGAAGTCGGCCGAGTAGATTGTGTTGGGAGGATCTTTGAAGATGAAGCGCATGTGACTGCGATGCGGGTTAGCACCACATCCGAGTCGTTCGATTCTCAAAACTTGTGCCACTCACTAATCTGATCCGTCACGACACAGAGAAGGCGAAATCGTAACGTTGTGCGAAAAGTCTTGCGGGTCCACGTCGCTCGCTAACGTCGTAAGGTAGTACTGAAGATCACGATGAGTTCCATGCCGTCCTCGACTGGTACAACTCGGGTGGCATCGAAGTTCTGGCAACCAGACACCAACGTTTTACTCACCGTTCCATTCACATACAGATCAATGTTCATCTTTCCCATCCCGCTGAGCTTTGGATGAGAACCTACGTCGATCCAGCGAACAGACTCGGAACGGCCAGCGTGGAACACGGTCATCTCTACAGGTTGAACAGGGAAGAGCGATGCTTTGGCGCCTTGAATGAGAAACGTAACAGCGCATAAGGATGCAGATAGAGACTTGGAAGAGAAATACATCTTGGGTATCACAATCGTGTCGGTCGTGTCGCGGCGTGAAAGAAGAATGTTGTTGCTTGTTGTTCAAGTTGAACGCGTGACAAGAGGTGTTGAACTTCCGCCCCATACCTTAATCCTTTTAGGAAGGACCCTAGGACCCCATTCCCATTCCAGATGCGCTCGAAGGGTGACCGCGAGCCACTCCTTACCTCTCACCACCACACCACCACGACCGAGACAAACCGCGACCGCGACCACCATCCCCTGCCCACAACTCGAAAACACCCGGAGCGAGGAAGCAGCCCGAGGTCGTGCTCGCGCTCCCAAGACCCGCCGAACCCCCTTCACAAGAACAAGCGCGGCGTCGTACCGCCAACGATCCCACGCGCGGCACGACACGCGCCAACGAACCCGCCGAGACGAGATGGGTCTGCCAACGCGTCTCCCTTTGCACCCGCCCTCACCCCACGGTGGCTCAACCGCACTCAACGGACGCGCCGGGCGACCTCGCACGCGCCACAACGGAGCCAAAGGGAGCAGTGGCCACCCCCGACATCTCAGCGGGAGGAGATTGCTCGCCAAATATTCAGTATGGGCAAGGGCGGGGAATGGAGCGCGATGCAGGCGGCAATGAGCAAGAAGGCATTTGTAGTACATAATAGAGAGGTTGCGGGGAGGAGCCAGCTCCAAAAAGAGGTTGCGGAGTTTCAAACCCACGTTGCGTGTCGCAACCTGGCTCCAAATCAACCTTGTCGCTCCTTGATGTAAATCACCCTTATTTTCAACCAATATAACTCTTTACACATCCCTTTGCAACATACAGTGTAACGAGGAAGAGTTTTTCATCATGCAACTGGCCCAGCACAAGGTTTAACATCGAACTGCAATTCGGCATGGAGAAAACACGCTGCGGCCACATCACGAATACACTCGACTCGTATCACTCATATAGAAACATTTTATTGCTGACTCTTACTCGTTCATGACACGCTTTACCACTTCTGCTAAATTTACCACCAGTAATTTGCTGCGGCGCCGTTGCAAATTCGTTCCATGCTTGTGCAGTCTGACCATACGCAGTTTTGAGGGTGTCGAGGAGAAGGACTTGTGCGATGAAGGCCCGGTCTTGCCAGGGAAGTCATCCGGGACTACGACCCTTCATAAGAGCTTCTTGAACAAGTTCTGGGGACTGTTCACATCCACGAGTGGCGGCTGAGTCGGAAAGAAGTGTTGGATTGCTACCAGTGACGTAGTGACGCTGTCCCGGCTTGATAGCATCTTTGGAGACGCGAATTGGCTTGTTGGGGATGCAGGAGCGGTGGTAGTTTCTAGTCTGTTGCGCGCACGAGTGGTTACGGGCAGTGTGAGCTGGTTGGAATGAAAGAGCCAGGTTGCGACACGCAACAACATTTACGTCAGCGCAACGATATTTTTGGAGCCGCTCCACTCCGCAACCTCTCTAATTATTGTAATAATGTTTCCTCAATAAACAATTTTCTTCAAATACGTTATCATGTTGCGTGCTGAGCCTTGGAACAATGAGCTGCAGGCCACAACATCGCGCCTCGCGAGACTTAGCGGAATTGTGCCAGTGGATGTCCCGGGGACCATCCGCCACCCCTCCTTTTCGAGTCAGGCACATTTCCTAAAAGGATTAAGGTATGGGGCGGAAGTTGTTCAACTCGTGACAAGCACGTCGCGTCACGTCACGAAATTTATCATGCAAACTTCACACAAAATTCGCAGTGATACAGCCCATGACGTGCAGACGTCGACGTAGTAATAAACAAATCGGGAAAATTGTGGGTGAGTATTATTGACCTCCCCCCGACCACCCACAAGCCGGGTTGCACACCAACGCCAGACTTGGCTCAATTTTCGCTTCTTTTCGTTTGGTTTGGTTTGGTTTGGGTTGAGTTGAGTTGAGTTGAGTTAATTTGGTTTGGGTTGGTTGGTTCGTGACCGGTGTTAGGAGGTCATCCTAAAAAAACTAGTGTAGGAGAAAATTCAAGGTTGCGTTCTGTCTGTCGGCGCTAACAGGCATATTATCAGCAAATTCCAATCCCTTCTGCGGACAATCTTGCTCACTTCAAATGTAATCAGGTCCAGTTTGGTCTCTACTTTACTCTCCAATCGTTGCAGAGATATTTCCACTCGTATATTGGAAGCAAGCTACGTTGGATGGTGAATATTCAGATGCGAGAACTGCACATCGGTAGACCACGTACAGTAAATACCCGTGCGGCGTCATCCAGCATATTGTTGCAACGCATCAGCTCGTCTTTATGATCGTTCATTCGGAGCCATCGTTCAACCTTCTTCTGTGCCGCTAATCTTGCCATCACGTTGTGGATATAATGCAGTGACCTTAAAAGCGCACATGAGCACGAGTCGTTGAACGGATGATCACAGAATAATTACACGTTGAACTTATGTATGGAGTCGCGTAGATCGGTCGATATATTCGTAGATGCGTTTGTGGCACGCTCTAGGATTTCTATCAGCTCGACCGCTCGTTTGGCCAACTGGCGCGCATCCTTCTTGTTGGACTTGACGGTCTGAAATTATGAGAAATCGTCAGTAACGCTCGAAACCAATTTACACGCAAGGCTGCCGGTTTACCTGGGAAAGCTGGTAGATACTGAGGACACCGCCGACGGCGCTCTTCAAAGGTGGGAAGAAGTCCGCAGATTCCTTGAGTTGTGTAAGCATGAGAAGAGTGGCATCCGATATATCGCGAGATATAGAAGAGGGTTTATCGGGAGGCTTTTTCCCGACGCCTTGACGTCGGAAAGGATTACCTCGCACCATTGACTCAGAGGTACCACGTCGTGGTATCGCAGTGAGACGTTGTATGAAAGGTTCCTGCAGTTGATCTTCCTCGTATGGGCATTTTATGATGTTCGTTCACCTGGCCACGTCACAACGAAGAAAGGGAAAGAATCCTATGGAAGGTCAGAAGGCGACGAGTGAATACACCGCCTTTTGTGCAATGTGGCCGCGCGATGCATCAGATAAAGGAGATTAAAATTGGGACGCGTTGTATCGGATGACTGAATGGAGTCATTCAAGTGCGATGTATGAATGAGCTTCTGGAAGCTGTAAGAAGGTCGTTAAGCGCCACTTGAATAATTTGAAAAATTGGCGCTGAGGCGGTGGACTTCACCAGGAGGCGGTGTGAACCACCTGTAAGGAATTGCCTAAGAGCAGAGATGAAGCTAGATGCACAGGATCCTAGGAGTCAGCAAGCTAAGCCTCATGGAAGGCGCCTCGCAATTGATGGTTGAGAACAGAGAGATGAGTCACGTATCGTGGGAATCCAACTTTGTGTTCTGCTTCCACGATGTCAACTTTCAGCAAAGCTACTTTCAACGCAGCCAAGTATGCAGCAGGCCGCCCAACCTACCCTCGTCAACTCTTTGATTTCGTTCTGAAATATCACGAAACCTCCGGAAGCGGAAAGCATCGGTGGGACACTGCTGTAGACCTCGGATGTGGGACTGGTGCGTCGCCGTACTCTCTGCAAGGAGGGTAAACGTTCTAATAACCGTCTCGTATGTTTAAGGTCAGGCCACAGTAGAACTGAATGCCTTTAAGCGCGTCATTGGCGTAGACCCAAGCACGAAAATGATCGACGGCGCAAAACAGTATGTCGAACTACTTGGGCCAGTAACGAATCAATTCGAATTCGTCACCTCTCCGGCCGAGAATTTGTCGTTTCTGGAAGACGGAAGTGTGGATCTCGTTGTTTCTGGTCAGCAAAATTGCCCTCGCGGTCCATAGGTCTGATGATTACGGCTTTTGGAGTGCAGCTCAATCGGCGCACTGGCTTGATTGGCACAAGCTATGGCCAGAATTGGCCCGCATACTCCGAAAGGACGGGAGTGTTGCCATTTGGGTGAGATCCTTTCATGTTCTTTGGTTGGTTTGAAATTAAATGTTTGGCAGGGATATTCTCAAATGCGATTGACACAATACCCATCAATCACCCCGTTCATACATGAATTTTTTCAAGGAAAGGATCCCAAAACGTCGCTCGGGCCCTATTGGGAGCAACCAGGGCGGTCAATCCTAGATAACCACTTTCTCGACCTACCCAAGGCGACCGACGTGGTCCCAGACGCATTTCAGGATGCCGAGTTTATATATTACACCGGTGCGTTTGAATTCACCTTCTGGATGCCCGTTGTTTCTGACGACTATTTCTGGCGGCGTTATCTTTCGGAACAGGCGATCACTACCCGAAACTCCCGTCCCCACGACCCGTCATCCTCCGCAAAACCATGACTTGGGAAGGATTCGAAACGTATATTCGCTCTGCTAGTTCTCTGCACAATTATCAAGAGCGCTTTCCGGATGACCTCAACCGAGCTGATGGGGACATCGCAACTCGGTTCATTAGGCAACTGAAGGAGCAGATGGATGTAGAAGATGCTGGTATTAGCAAGACGAAGGATGAGACGAAGCCTTCGCATCAAGATGGAGCAGAAGATTCTGGCGAAGGTGACGTGACTGTCGAATGGCCTTTAGCACTTCTGCTCGTTAAAAGAGCCTGAGGATGACCCTCCTCTAATGTATTCTGCAACTTCACCCACTCACCGTTTCAATAAAGGCAGCTGACCTAAATTTTGTAGAATGAATGAGTGAAGATTCGCAAAGAAATCATAATTCGCTGGGTGTTGTCCTCTCAACTTCAGAACCAAGTTCGACGTGACTAACAAAGCATGCGCGTCGATCTTCGCAAACCTAGCCGGGAAGACTACTCCGAGTGCGCCAGTTTTTCGAAGAGATTCACGAAGACGTCCGGATCTTGAGCTCCAGCGATCGTATATTTCTAATTATCAAGACTCGAATCGGTCCTGCAATTCAATCCGAAATTTGAATACACCCACATTATCGATGATGAAGAGCGGCACGCCAGTTACGCCCGTCAACTCAACACACGCTATCTCAAGCAACACTTCCTGAGTGTCACTCGTTACATCTTCACATCGGCACATAAAAACCACTAAACTCTTACTTCCTTCTTTTTGTCCGTACTCAGCCAAGCCTTTGCTTCGTCTTTCGTTGGAAATAATCTCGAGACCACCGCCTGTTCGGCGAGAAACTCATGGGACCCGAAATCTGTATCGACGTCAACACGAAGTGCGAATTGAATCTCGCTGAGGCACACCTCGACCTTGTTCAAAGTGTCCGCAGAAAAGGTTATCCTAGATCCGCCCAAAATTTAACCTACAAGTCTGATGCAGTCAAATACCAACCAGAAGTGTAAGTTGCATTTCTTCTCCTCCCTTGTCATAGGCATACGCGGAGAGCCGGTGCGCGCTGCGAGGTATGATTTTGAACGGCATCTAGCCTGCAAGACCAGACTGGACGGATGGACGGACGCACTCGGTGGTTTGGCTGACCGTTCCGTCACCTGAACTGAGCGATTGTTGAGGGCATGATATTCGTCAAATATAATGAAACTGAAGTGACGCTCACAAATTGATTCCTTCTTCTTGTCCAGATTCACGCAACGCGGTCTCCCTCTGCCTCGCGCCTTCTTTCCCAAATTTCTTCTCGATGAGGGACCTTTTATTTAAAGCTCTGGATAGCATAAAGTGACTCTGAAATATTGGCTGGTTGCACCCACGAGTCGAGTTTAAGGTCCGGTCTCAATAGGAACGGATGAAATTTTCGTTCGACCTTAACGTTGAGACCTTTCTGGTTTGTAATCTTAATGGCACGATCTAATTTTCGTTTCCCTAGAAAGCAAAATGGGCAAAGCACATCCTACGAGGATATCATTGCGTGAGTGCGTCCAGAGAAAGTAAATACTATTATACGAACGGAAATGACATCGACCTTGATAGAGCGCTTGGGTATGATAGAGGACATGGCTCCCCGAACTTGTCAGCGGTCCGGTCGAAGGAATACCTCGTCCTATTTATATCACAGCATCAGTCAGCCACTAATGAACCTAGTAATATCGATTAGTCGTTCATGGTCGTTCAGCTGGGGAATTGGCCGGAACGGTAAGGTCCGATGAAAGGTATGTAATTCTTAGTGCCTGCGCCATCATCGTCATTCATTGCCAATCCAGATCACAACGCCTGTCCTCCTGTAGTAAGGAGGCAGAGAACCGGCCATTTGAAAATTCAACGACACTTTACCTTGTTTACGTGTGTCACGACCAACCAGACCGACGGATGGGTGGGGAACAAGATCAAAGCCAAAGTGCACAAATGCACCGGTGCTTGACACCCAGAAAACTCAAGCCCAGCTATTGATTGTTTCTGGTAATTGGCTATTGTGTTGGAGGTGTGTACGGTGGCAGCAAAGCAAAAGCAGTAAACGCTTTGACCCGCGCAGTGACGCGTACTGTATATAACTTTATACATGTGCATGCCACTCCCACCTCTCTTTCCCCGCCCACTCGCATCCAACCTCTCCAGCAAACCACCACCATCTATCAGCCCCCGTCGACTCCTCGATTCCGCCACTTACCAGAGAATCCACACACACCGGGAGTTGTAAACTTTAGCTCGCACCTAAAGTCATTTCTAAAGATAGTACCTAAATATGATATTTAGCGGTTGATTTAAATCACACG
>ML170285.1:28521-52604 GCA_004355085.1 Rickenella mellea | reverse complement strand
TACAGTCTCTCCGTTCCCGGAAGGCTCTGCGGAGGTGTATTCATGTTCGGTATCAACTGTCTTTTGCTTTCGCGAGCGACCAGCGCTTCGATTACTTCCTGGGGGTTTGGTGGAGTTGTTTTTGTCATTGGTCTGCTTTGAACTGCTTAGTTCTGAGGCATATATGTCATTTCTCTCTGTTGTACGAACCCGCTGTGTAACCAGAACGGTCTGCTTGCGAGTGCTACGCCGCACAGCGACAGCAGCTTTTTTTGCGCGTTCTTCGTGGCGCTGGATCTTAGAACCGCGTGAGGCAGAAGCTTCTGAATGAGAGATGGGATTGACGGCAAACTAAGGCGGTGATGATGAGAATGTAATCCACCAATGATCCATCGCAGATGTGTACGCACCATTGGTATTTGATATTGCAAGCTGTCCTTCTCTGCACCGTCTACAGAACCGACCGCATGAACTTCATGCCCATCCATTTCATGATCAACATCACCAGACGCGACACTACATTCCTCCCCTCGAGTTGCAGGATGATTCATGGAGTACATAGGCATGCCTGCTCCTGGACAATCATCGGAGTTGAAGTGAGGAAATAACCTTGCTGGAGCACCTGCCATGCCTCTATCAATGTGAATTTCATGCTCCTATCAAGCGGGTTGTCATACCTGGCTCAGGCTCAGAAGTGTCTCCATATTCACTCGAGGGGTGCCAGGGATCGGATGTGCGCCGAGCAAACTCTCCAGCGGCGTAGCTGTCCGGCTCTGTGTATATGACTACAGCTAGTGTACGAATCACATCGTCAGTCAGTGGAGTTCTAGCAGAATTCGCGAGGTCATACCATCAGTGCAGCTATGACCACTTTGGGCAAATCTGGAAAGTAACAATAAGTCAGCATCAAGCCCTTGTAAGCTATCGTGGTGGTGTGTACTCAGGCGCATCCCCCGGCGCATCCTCCGGCCTGTAGATACGTTGTCGCTTCAGAGGGTTATTGCTAAGCTGTACATTGCGCTGTCTGGGTCTGACCGTCCCAGCGGTCACAGACTCTTCCTCCGCAGACTCTTCCTCCACAGATTCTTCCCTCGCATCAACATTCTGGTTGTGTCTGGTTCTGCTTGTTCGGATTGAAGAACCCAGTTCTTTCTTCCTTTCTGCGTAACGCTCTCTCCGACGGATATGCTCTGCCTCAGTTGACGATGGATGAGGGATTGCTTTCGCAGCGTTGAGAGGACGTGGGGTCAAGTCCATGATGATTGATCAGGGAGTGGAACACGAAACAGATAAATTGGATCCATTTCTGAACTCCTGTGTAGTGGCAACGGCAATGAGAAAGATGAAGAAAGAGGTCTTTGTTGGCATGAATCCATTGTGCGCGAAGAAACGATTTCCTCTTTCGGCTTTTGTGGCGTGAATTTACAAAGAAACTTACTTCTTCTTGTCGCGGTCATTTCGATAAAATGCTTGAAGTCCTCTGGCCTGGCCGTTTGCTCGTCGTCTCGTTCCGTCCCAAGTAAATTGAAGATGGTCGCCCCCCAGATAGAATCTCTTGCTTGGACATTGACTGTTCCGGCGCAGCCTGGCACCACCACATTCGTTTCGTTACCATCCACCGGTCGCGGCCGCCACAAAGAGAGGCAGTATGTGGCTACAGTAGATATGCGTTTTATGAACATCAAGACAGATCCAAACCTCGTCAGTCAATTCCGTTCCGCGACTTTGTCAAACTGAAAAAATGTTACTGCCCAGGGTCCACCCAGCCTTGTTATTGGCGTCGAATCTGCGTCGCAACGGCATAATACGGGTAAAACCACAAGTAAAATGGCAAGGAAAACGGGCAAAAGCAAAAGCAATCGTGAGAACCTGAGGTAAGTACTGTACTTCAAGCACATTTGTAGAAAATGTTGTGAGTGACTTGCGTCTTTAGGATTCGACCAGAATTGCGAACGGTCGCGTCCGTCAGTCCAGAAAGCTCCAATTCTGTCCTGCGCATCAGCGCGGAAGCTATCCCTGTTGGTAACAGCGATCCAGAATGCAGCAGCAGAGTGAACGAAAGAGCAGACAAAGAGGTATGTTCACCCCGTATTCCCCACGACAAGCCCAACCTAGCTATGCAAATACTCAGGCGGTTACCGTGAAACCTTATCGTGGCCGCAATGGTAATTTTTACTGGTTTTTTACCCAACACGCTATGCGTTTCGACAAGCCGCCGACATTCCAATCAGACCCTACCCCAGTTGTCGGTGATTTTTTTATTCACCAGTACTCCCCAGAGATCACGGATGCTTGGGTATTGACCAGTCAAACTACATGGGTTGCGGCCACTCCGTTCCACACCAAGCATCCCATATTGCCGAAGAAGACGATGGCGTACAACAATAATTCCAAAGGTCCTGTGTGGGTTGAAGGAGCCACAATCAAGAAGTCGAACATTTACAGTGACAAATTTTGTTAGCGTGGAAGATATATGTTACCAGTTGTATTCCGCACCGACTTGCGTTATTCCTTGCATTGAATATAGCACGCTGTTTCCTGGTGTTTCGGCAGGACCTAAAGGATCCAGAGAATTTGCGCCAAAACCCCGCCACAGAAAGTGATGATCAGTGTGCCATCCACACGATGCTGAGTTGGTGCACTCAAAGTGAACCATGCGAAACCATACATCCATGGCCTTCGTTATGCCGTTCAGTTAAGTTAATGACCCAAGGAGATGTTCAGGATGCGCTGCATGATGTGGACAATTTCTGGGAAATGTTTCTCTGCAAATTGCTCATCGGAATGCTGTGCACTGCATAGAATGATCTGAAGAAGGCTCAAGGAGCGTACGCAAATTGTGTGAAGCATGTCATGACATTTCAAAGGGGTAAATACACACGCTGCTCTGTGAGGTAATGAAATGTGAAGCTCGTGTGCAGCCCGATCAAAGTCAAGCAACTAACAAATAGCTTCACAGATTCCATTGTTTGGTACAATAACTCATCAAGTTCATCGACCGGAAACATACCAGCATGGCGAGGAACCGATTCAGGAGGGAATTACCCATTTGATTGGCCATCAGCTGACTCAGCTGAGAAGGTTTGGGCACTTCCTTCCTTTCACATCATCTGTTGGATTCCAGACTGCCTAAGGGTGCGAGCTTAGGCCAAAACCATCCAAGTATATCGTGTACCCAGTGATATCGTCATGCCTCTCAGATACATGGAAAAGCTGATTTTGAACTCTCACCGTTGTGCTGTAAATGCCGTGGCATTCAGTAATAACGGTAAATTTCTAGCAAGCGGGGGTTCAGACGGGAAGCTTGTGGTGTGGTCTACCACAACTGGTGAGGCAATGTGGGAGGCCACGCATCATTCCAGCATCTATTCCGTCATCTGGTCTGCAATTGATGACGACAAAATGACAATAATTGCGGGGGTCGCTAATGGGGAAATTCTTTTATGCACATTGGAAGAGGTGATTCCGTCGTGATTCCGTCTATTTAGCCTCAGTGGGCATTCTCATCAACTGTATTATTTCAGTGTCAGTTGTCCATCGAAGCATTTGATGCCCACACATGTCCAGTTGAGTTCATAGCTGCGAGGGGGAATCGCCTCGCGTCGGGGGGTCAGGATGAGGTAAAGGTGTGGGTCCATCCTTGTAAAGATTGTGAGTCTTTGTTGCTCGAATATTTGACTTGTATTTTGGCCGACAGAGGCAAGCTGGGCGCCTCGATCTCATATCAGAACTCCCGAGACCGCCTCTTACGGTTTTTAGCAAGGAGCAGGAGGTTTTACTCACCTCTTTGTCGTGGATGGAGGGCGGTGACGAGCCCACCAAGCTGCTCGCATCATACCTAAACCAAGGCATTGTGTGCGTATCAAATTTGACTGCCTTACACATACTATCTGACGAAGAAAAATATATTCAGCTGTTGGAATATCGCAAAATTGAAAATGATATCTCAAAACGCCACTCCCCGATGGTGTGATATTTTATCATTAACATTCACACAGCATTTTATCACATTCAAACGGTATTTAGCGCCAGGGTAGGGGTATCGCCAGACTTTAAATACCACGTCGTTCATAATATATCATCAAATTCCTTCGACATTTACTTTGCCAACGCATCCGTACATTTCAAAACGTTAAAAATGACTGGCACGCAAAAGATGGCCGCGCCACTGTCTGTACAATACATTCACGAAGGCAATGCAATCCTTGGAGGCAGCTTACAAGGAGATGTAAAAATCTGGGATGCCACCAGTGGCGAGAGACTTCAGACTTTGTCCCATGAAGGTGCATCCTCCATTATAATTAATCTGCTGTTGCCGATATCTAAATGTGAATATGCATCAAAGGCCAGCTAGTGCAGACCGTAGCTGTACGATAATATCCACTAGGTCTATTTTCCCAACCTAACAGGATCCAGGCATTTTGTGACCATATGGATGATTGCTTTCTAATTGCAACTGCAACCTCGTCCCGTGACGGCAACATCGAAGATGTGGCTTTTGTGAGGCTATGGAAAGCTGTCGAAACCGGTAGGATAATTGTTCATAATTCAGCCATGAGCTAACTACCAATACCGTAGATAAAGGTCCGAGTATAGAGACGCACTCCGACTCAGAGAGTGAGGATAACGAGGAATGCCAAAGTTCTGCTGATAATGCTGATTCAAGCAAAAGAGCCTCATTATCTGCATCGGTATGGCTACTGGTCGTTGCAGCCATTGCAATCGCTTGCAGTGCTTGGCTGAAAATTTGATCCTGTCATTTATTGTCACAGCGCTTTTCTTCATTTTTTTTACCCAGTGTTCCACTGTCTGATTTTTTTGCCATTCAGCCAAAATCTACATGGTTTTCTGCATCTTTGTAAAATATGTAAAGCACCATCCATAAAGCAGGCATGTTTATATTATGCGAATGCGAGGCGCAACGTGAGATGATAAATGGAGGACATGGCGTCGTTCTGTGGCTGAGATCTCCACGTCAGCTGATACATTTGCGGATGGGCTGAGTGATGTGGGTGATATCGTTGCGATGGTCTGGTTTGTTGGAGAGGTCAAGCAGTTTGTGGCTCGTCGACGTTGACGTCTCGCACAAGTCTGCCCTCCTCAAAACTGCATGCACTCCCCAACTCTCGCTGCTCTTCTCGCTAGTCGTCGTCTTTGAAGATCCAGAGCGCAGGGTATCTTTGAAGTAGCCTAGTTGTCCACCAGGTAATGCAACTTGCGTTCACACTTTGACATCGACAAGTAGATACATGGCCAATTTCTGTCACTTCTCATTGACAATGAAAGGGCCAGAAATTAGCGTTACTGTATGTGCGGATTAAGACGGCGAAAAATCCTTAGTCCTCCACGGAAATCCTGGCCTTCCCATTGTAATGTCGAATCCGATTTGAAGTTGTTCAAATAATCGAAGTTCATTGTCTCGTACTTGCTGTTCAGCTTTGCTGTGCGCTCGTCGCCGCGTTGGATGATCTCCTCAATACCATCATCAAGCTGCAAATTACAATTATGATGGAGCGAACAACCGAGGTACACTTACTCATCATTTGAATTGATCATTTTCTCCGCGCCACGCTCATCTCAAGTAACTCTTCCTTGTTTGCACAGACAAGTCATGAGTTAGGTACCCATTAAATGAGGGACAGCTTGCCTTTATTAATCCGCTGTGTATGTCCCTGCTGAATGACGAGTTGGTCCAACCGTAGCTTCCGCAACGGTCGTCCAACATACGCTCCTTGACGCCGTCCTGCGTGTGTATGTGTGCATGAGAATCTTGTGTTGTTTGGAATAACCCAAAATAACCCAACAGCTCCTGTGACCTAGGTTATGAAGCGGAAGACACATACGTGTTTTCTCAGCCCAATACAATGGGCACGATCCATGGCTTGCAAGTCAGCCTGTGATTCCTATTTACCAAACAAACACCACGGATGGCTGCAGTCGTCAGATTGATACCAAGACCACCAGCACAAGTTTTGAGCAAGACGAGGAACTTGCTCTATGGAACTAACCCCACTTTTGAGTCCTTCCGTATGACAATGGTGGACTATGCACGGGATGAACAATGTCCATCATCTGCCTGCTCAATCGTGGTCCGGTCCTCGTTCTTATGAGCATCGAGCAGTCTTTGACAAGAACCTGACTATTCACAGAAGTACACGTCGAAGTTGTCGTCAGAGAGAGTTTCCGCACTTGCGTAAGCGATTGTTGGCGGAGATGGTTGAGGAGATGCATCGATTAGTGCAGGAGCTGGACTCGAGCAAGAAGGCATGTCGACTTGGCTAGGAACTATAGGAACCCCAGAAGTTGCATGGAGCGTCGATCTTCAGCTTCTTCGAGCTTGGATTCTTGGAAGGGACGCAGTCAAAATATGACGATTCATTAGAAGTATTTGATACCTTCATGAGATCAGTAGTCAGTCACCCGTACGAGGTGCGCTAACCAACTTCATTATCGCGACCGTGCAGACGTTGAAGGTTGAACTTGGCGCACCAGTGATTGGTCGTAAGGCATGCCCGTGACAGAATTGACTTGATAGGCATTTAATTTGGAGGACTTGGCTCGTGCGGCGCGAGAGCTGTGTGATGTTTCCAGAAGTGAATCTGCAGCTGAGGACTAGAAGATATTCTCAGAAGATCACATGCAAATCTCGCGAGAGACAAAAAACTCATCCCAAGGTATGGTACCCACATCAGCCCGGCAACGAAACCACCAAACGCGAACATCGAGCTGCTATACTTGACTCCTTCTGGCTTCTCACGATGCATCTGACTGGCTGTGAGCTTATGTGTGAGTTCCGTGTAAATAAGTACCTAAGTGTTTGGTGGGGGGTTGTGGACCAGCAACCGGGTTGTCAAATAGAATTATCCTAATCCGAGGGTGTGCGTACATCACCTATTCTGGGCTTCCACAGGTGTGGAAATCTCTGTGATAACTTTAACATCTTGCCATCGTTGAAGGTCAATATATTTGTCAAAACTACTGGGTTATTGGGAAAGCGCTGCCTCTGCCTCCACCAGTCAGCGCTGAGCACTGTACCCATTCAAGGTCATCGCTCCCCGTCAATTTTTTTTGGCGCACCCTGGTGTTTGAGGCAGCGGCGGAAGAATGGAAGGCTTGCACACATGAACCTGGATGGAAATATATATATTTGGAAGTCATCGGCATGCGCTGACAGACAGAATAAAAGTATGTGCATTTTAGTCCAAAATATGTACAATTAATTAGCTGTGAGCGACCCATGTGAGTGTTATATTTGCTGCTGTGAAGGATACTCATCGTCCACAATGAACGGGACAAATTTTACGTCAATTGTCTGTTGACCCTTTTTACTCAACCCATTCCTACACTGCACCAATAGATCATTATATTGCGCTTCCGCAGGACGCAAAGCGATGAGGAATTCGATGCCAAAGGAGTCCTTTTGCATAACAATAGCTCGAAAATCATTCAATAGTAATGTCAAGTTGGCGAAGTCACGGGCAAACTCTGCCGTTTCCTGCCATCGACTGACAAATGGCGAATCAGTGGGGGCATTTGGTGCCAGCTGATCAAGATGTCCAAGAAAAATCACAAGGCAAGCCAATTCGTGCTGGGATGGGAGCTTGCCAGCCAGATGGGCTAGTGTGGACACCCATTAGCACTAGAGTGAGCTGAGGAAGTTCTCTCTGAAGGGCTTACAGTTGGGTCGGGTCTCCAGTAAAGATAGGTAAAACGAAAATAGCTTGCACAGGACAATCGGTGCCTTTGGGTGTTCTGTGTTGGTGATCATGGTGCCAAAGAAGTGCTCTAGAGTGATTGCACGGAGTGACCTCGAGAAACACACGGCGGAGTAGAAGTGCCCGCCGACAGCTAGGCAGTCCTTTGTTGTGACAACAAAATGAGGTGTCCCCGGACGCATGTAACTGGGTCGAGGAGAGGGAGAAAAGGACGAAACAACTTAGAGACTCATTTTAAACAGTGGACTATATACTCACAGATCATCCCCAGGGTTTAACAGTAAAGCTTGCCATTGATATTGAGTATCATCCCATCCGTCGCTTGTTGGGGTAACATCGTCACAGTTAATCGCTATGAACCAAAGCTTGGCTCCTGTGATAATGTGAATAATAGTAGCTAATGATCCGGCATCCATGTGCGAGAGTGAAATCGCTGATTCAGATGCAACTAAACCCCACGCAAAGGCAGGGTAAGGCCATGGTGATGCCCAAGCAAATCGGGGTTCGTTGCGAGAAATCAGATTGTGGCCATCTTTGAGGTGACTAAATTAGCAGTTAGCAGTCGGTTTAGAGATATATTAATTGGAGGTAGTGAAGTACACTCACTGAAGCGGTAACCTCATGCTGCTTGCCGAAAGATCAATATCTAGGTAGTTGACGACACACTTTTTTTCAGGCTCTTTGAGGTCATCAATGAATGACTGGATTGTAGCCCGATGAAGGTCATCGTTTGATGGCTGATTTTCATGGTTCATCGACAGAACTGTTGTCGGCATAAAGTAGGTCAGAGGAGCAAGGCAGAGGAACTATTATTGCTCTACCATGCACAAATCTCATGTCTTGTAGGTCCATGTATTCCTCCAAAGATGGGGAATCCAAGCTCGTGACTCCAGGAAGGACCTCGTCCGTCGGGGATCCGATAACGTGCACGTGTTGGTTGGCAAAGCAGCCTCTTTGGGACCTTGATAAATTGATCCACTCTGAGCGGCCTATTGTCAGCACGGAGCCAGGGGTGCGGCCAACGTTACGGGAAGGCACAGTGCGTTGCAACACAGTCTCAAGCGCTGTCATTGCGAACTCCTGCGGGGAAGAGTCAGACAAATCCAATTTACCAATTTTTGGGCAATTACCATGCCTTCCCAACGAGAAATTCGGAAGTCTTGGGTAGACCACTCCACATGGGTACCCTGTACCTTAGCTGTATCCAACTCAAAAGTAATGTCAGGCAGTTTCTGTAATGTATGGATGTAAGCACGAAATGCTTCAATATAACACATTTTGCGCAACCTTAATCGGTTCAAGGGCCGGAGGAATAAGATCTGCGTCGTATACGGGCGCTTTGAGTGGGACGAGGACTGCATCATCCGGTGGCTCCAGTCGCAGTTTCTTGGAAGCAGTGCTCTTTGATGCTTGTGTGTGTGTCCTTCGTTTGTGAGATGGTTTGAATGATGTTCCGGCGCTTGTGTAAATGGGGATGGTCTTGTCTGGTTGCGCTGGTGTTCGCGTTCGATCGCTCCTACGAGGTTCATTTGGAGGAGGCGTGGTAGTAGTAGTCGCTGATTTTGGGACCAATGATGACATCCCGGCTGTCGGAAATGCATAAAAAAATATCTTATCTGGTGGGAACGCGTGACGACACTTACCAGAACGATTTTCCACAGTTGGTGAAGCCGGGTGTGCGATATCGTGCACGATCCTGTCGAACCATTGGGCAACAGTGCCTCCACCTTCATGAATTTGGGTTTCTTGTTGTGTCTTGCGGGGTCGAGCCATAGCTCTAGCTGCCATATCTTTGGAGATTCTACTTGCAACTGAATTGAGAGAGAGAGTTGCTGCAAATTGCTCATCCCAGACGTCATTGGATGTCACTGTACACTGTGGGTATAGTTGGTCAGTCATGAACCCAAGCGACTCCCACTGCGGAACCATTTCAGCTAGAGATGTGCGGATCGCGGAGGCGCCAATGACTGCTGCTCGAACCACGATCATCCAGCAGTCATGCTCTATTTTAAGTCGATCTTGGTCCCACTGTAAGGTGGGTTGGATAAGAGCCTTGAGGAATGAAAAAAAAACTGTAAGAATGCGACGCCCGGTATAACTGGTAGCAACATGGTCTGACCTGGCTGAGAGAAGTGAGTGGAATTTTATTGCGCCCAAGCGGGCTGAGAGTTGAGTTGCCAAGAAGAACAACGGGGGAAAATGCCACCGCAGCGTATAAAGGTCGCATGAAGTCATTGTTCGTTAGCTTGTCATTGAGAGTTTGCGTTGGACTTCCATTCCGATCTTGTACCTCAATTTTGATGGACTTTCTGTCAGATCCAATTAATGTTGATCAATAAAGTTGACTACCTCAGGTTGAAATGAGATTAGCACTTACAAAAACCTTGCAGCCCACCTCTCGTCCTTGGTATTCTCGTCCAGGTCCTCTCCGCTTAGCTGAAATTTGAATTGGGGTCAGTTAAGCTGCCTAACAATCGTGGAGTACTTATCACCTGCACTAAAGCCCTCAGAGCAAGAGCTGCGGTACAAATATTTGTTTCTGCTGTACAGAAATGGCGATTTTTCGCCGCCGCAGAGATTGCCTGAAATAAGGACGAGCAAACATATGAGGCATCAGGATTGTCAGCGTTTGGCGCTTCGGTTGTTCTGTTAGGACCGGGACTAGATTCCTTCCACGCATGTATGAAGTCTCTAATCGTAGACGTCCATTCGTCATGGGTATATTTTCTCCATCTTGTAACATTATCATCCGGTTTGCGAAGGGTGGTGTGAGGGATTTGTCGAGGGACGGCCAAGTTTCCTACTCTCACGTTTTCGTTCATCCAAAGCACTCGATCCAATAAGCTTCCCTGTAAGAGTCCGTGCAAGTAATTGTTTTGGTGGCAACTTTGTTCTTTGTCGCCAATTTCTCGGAATGCGGCACGTCCAAATGGGCAACCATCCGATCGGTGGATGTCAGATTTCAGTTTGTTATCGAACCGCACGGTGTTGCGGTATAACAGCGATATAAAACCCGGGATGGCAGGTTGTGAATCCGTGGACGGCCAGGCAGCTTGAAGGGCATGCCACGCCTCGGTGGAGGCGTACCAGGTGCTGGATAACGAAAGCGGGGTTAACCGGTACAGAGCAATTGCTTGTTGGTTGACTTCATCGATTGAAGTTTTATAGGCAGTAAGGCCCGAGGTTTCAATTGAGGAAGGACCAGGCTCAGGCGTCATTAATGGGACAGCTGAATACGGAGTAGAAGGGAACGCGAGGCGATCACGTGATAGCACGGCGATCTATCATGTGCATATTCGAAACCTGCGCTGTGAGGCCTTCAGGCTCTTTGTCTGCTTTTCACTACTAATCATGACCCTATCAACTCCAGCGTCTCCTCGTGAGGCCGTATAATCTCAGCCCAGGCTGGTGAAGATACGCCGGGATGGTCGCCGTCATCTTTGCTAAGACTACTTGTGCTGTCATATAATTTGATCTCAGTTGAATGATTAGATGCGTTGGAATATATCCTCGGTCAATTGAAATAAAATCATATTTCTTAACTACGAAGCAACAAAAATCCTAGCTCGACTCGTCTAGCTACGGTGTTCTGATCCATGTGCCTAAGCGCCTCGCGTTGCGCTCGCCTTGCCGCCCGTTGCGCTTGGAGGGATAATACGTTGGACCTCGGAAGGTTGGATCGAGATGGCACCCTGATGTTCGTTTTCCGTGTCGCCAAAAAATTGGCTGTGCCTGGCGTAAGTTTTATTCAAGTGTTGAAATTTAAAGAATGAGCATGCTCACTGATCCCACCAAGCAAGGGTCTCCGTACGCCAAGGATCGTCGTCGTCGTCGAGCTCCACGATCGCGTAGTCGAACTTCTTCATGTCGAAGTTTCATCCTTTTTGCCCAGCTGTCCAACGTGCTCAGGCCGAAGCGAGCCTGCCGAGATTGAGATTGGATGGCAATACGAGACGAGAGAGTAACACAAACCTGAATTGCTGCACACGCGATGGTGCGTGGCGTGACCTTGGTCAAGCCGTGAATTTTGGCATTCGATGCGCGCGTCGAACGTGCTGCTGGCCCGAAATTGAGGAGTTCGAAATAATCTGCCGGACGATCAGAGAGCCGTAATGTTTCGGAGGGTATATTAAGATCAGGAAGACTGTCGGCAAGAGCTGCTGCAATAGAAGTAAAATCCTCGTGAGTCTGTTCTTCTTTCTCTTCCTTGGTGGGCTCTGGAAAGTTCGCACTAATAGGATCCAGATTATTATCAGCTTGTTGTTGCTCATGATATAGAATTGCTCACAGTCGCGATGTTTCGTTAACTGACACACTGAATATATTGTTTCGGGTCTTCAATGCATGTTTGGAGTCCTGGATCATCACCAGACATTGGCCATGGCAGGTGGCCAAGGTAATCTTCACGTCAGGAAAGGCTGCACACGGGTGTGCGATTGAGTATGTCACTGTCCGTTCTGACTGAGACACCATCAGTCGTTGCACTGCACGCTCGGTCTCGGTGCCATCACAAGCATATGATATGATACGGAGACCTCGCTCAACCAGCCCCGAGATTATAGCATGGCCATATGAATATAGTTCTTGAGATTTCATGTTCGAAGGGATCGCTTTTGCAGCTAGGATGAGGGGCGGAACATTCGGCAAAGGGATGGAGAGACACCAAAGGCGGATCTACGACCGATTTTCTTAGCCCTGGTTCTAATGCGAGCTTGAGAGCACTTACTTTTGTCGCTTTCTCAAGTTGAGACCGTAAGACACTCTCAAGCTCTCTTGCATTTGCAACTGCCATCGGCTCCCCGATACCGCCCAAAAGAAAGCAACAATTCTTGATGGGATCCCAGAACATCTTCAGTGCCGGGTGAAGCTTCGTATCATCGCAACTAAGTGACAGTGGACCGAGATAGTTGAGGGACTGAACATAATCTTTTGCCAGTTTGAATGTTTGATCAGTTATCCCAATCGGAAACCGTGGTGTCTTCGCCTGCAGCTTTCTGCGATGATATCGATAGCGGTCAGCTTAGTACGACAGAATCCCACCAGATAACATACTTGAAACTACGTTCACCACGAACTTGGAACTCTTTGGAGAAGAATCGATATGTTTGCGGGCTTATCGTGGCCATCGCGTGGGCGAATTCATCGAGTGCCGGCGCATATTCAAAATTCTGCATTCCTACTCCTCGTTCCTGTCTTTCTTGAACAACGACCATCGCTTTGACGAGTCCAGTGAACACCTCTCGATTCTTGTATTTTCCTTGAACAACACCAATGGCAAACCGAACGCATATGGCATCCTTGGCATCCTGTGTTACAGTAAACACCTCAGATTTTGTAATGCGCGATATTGATTCTGCACCTACTTTCATTTCCACAAGCTCTTGCAAACCTGCTGTGCGAGCATAAAGCTCCCCGAGCCGCTTATTGCGAAATTTATAGTTCATATACTTCATGTCGTCGGCGTCCGGAGGCTTCAATCGGCATGCATTTCTGAATTTGTTCGATTTCAAGACATCTGTACATGCCGGGCAGAGTTTTTCGTCCTTCCCTACGGGGCTGAACGTTTTATGACAGGCCGCAGCAAAGACGCAATTAAGATCGTGTTCGTTTCGCCATTTTTGCTCGTGATATTGCAATAAGTCAACCTTTTTCTTCCGTCTTGCAGTGAGTTTGCTGTATAGTTTCTTGTACTTTGTGAGCGCTATCTTAGTGATGGAAGTGGCTCCGCCGCCTGGTGCACCGGTGCGGTTTAAGTACTGCTCAACGAGAGGCTCTATTTGCGGCGTGATACCGTGGCAATCCGTTGTTTCCGGATCTGAGTCAGATGTGGGTCCACCTTTGTTTGGTTTGGTCACATTTGGTTCCGTCTTCACGTTTCCTCCCCATCCTCTCGTCGCAAATTGGAACAACGACAGCGCTTTCCCCTTTGCCTTGCACGCTTTGACGTGCTCAGCAAATCGTCCAACACTAAATCCGTCCTTTGTGGTGAAGAACATGCCGCACTTCGAATGGCGAATGGACATCAGGTTGCCTCGTGCAAACTCTGCGTCCGCATCAAGTTCAAACACTGTCCTCTTGTACGTCTCAATTCTCGTCTCATTCGGCTTAAATGTGCCATCGGCCTTCGCTTTCTTCATCTTCTGTGATGCAACGGCTGATTTGCTCGTTCCTTGGCCAGGTAGCACAAGCGGACGTGGACGCGGACGCAAAAATTGGTACCCAGGTTTTGCCCTGTTCTCCGCCTCACTCGCTGACGAGGCCGTATCAGCTTCATCGCAGCTGGAGTTTGGCGCCGAGGACCCTCCAGTTGTACCACTGCTTTCCAAGGCAACTGCTTTATCTGTTCTTCGCCGTTTAAAACTGGGAGCCTGACTCGAAGCCGACGACGACTGGCGCATCCTTCTTAGCTTTAGCGTCTCTAGTTGAGTATCTCCTTCTGACATAACAACATCGGAATCTAAAGGAACATGCTCTGATAGAATGTCACTCGTCTCGTCTCCCCAAGATGCCGCTGGTTCAGACTGGTCAGAGAATGTCGAATCGATCAGACCTCTCTCGTCTATTTGTGAAGCACTGTCCTCGGACATCGGGAAAATGGGGACCGAATGGTGTGGAGGCTGGCCCGCGATTTGTACCACTTCCCGTGATGGATTCAACAGTGAAGAGATGGGAATCTGTGCTTTCGGTATCGCCACCGGTGTGTCCATAGGATTCAACATTGACGAGATCCTCATTGATGATTGCGAAGTTGTTACAGTTGTGGATGTTGCGTCTTTATTGTCAATGAAGACGGAAGATAATTTTTCATCGGCTCCGGTATCCGCCGTGGTCGCATCCTCTTCGAAGTTATGATCGAGAATGCCTCGCTCAGGTACTGGGTCAATCGCATCAGATGTTGGCACCAGTAGCTTCAGATTCATCGTCAGTGACGTCCTTCACATCTAATACCACGACTTACGCGCTGATTGTGCTGCGATGCAAGCTCCGTGAAGTTTTGCATCCGTAGTTGACGACGAGTACGATGCGTGAAGATGGGATCGCCGAAGAGAGCATGGGCAATGGTGTTCTGCATGCATACACCACACGACAATGTGTCCTGTTGCCGACCATGGGTAAGTGTATCACCTTTGCATGTAAAAGATCCATTAAATCTTTCTTTGAACCACGACTGCAGCGCGAGGATCATTTGGCGGGGTTTGTTCCCGGCGTGCGACAGCGAGTCCCCTGATAATTACGATGGTTGTTTAATTGTCACAGTTGTCTCACCATGTTTGGTAAACTGACCATATTGTATCTCGCGCCGCTCGAAGTCAACTTCGAAAGGAACCCAATGGTTTTCGTTGATATGGGCTGGGAAAAAAAGTCTGGTACGCCCATTTTCCTTGATAGCCCGCTCGTAGTGATGTAGTAACTGCTGTTGGTCCTTTCCATAGGTTTTTGTTTTGAAGGCCAACTTCAGTCGATGTTCAAGATGTAAACTTGCCACAATGACCTTTGGGGAAAGGGTGACATCCAGTCGTACCCTCGCCGCAAGCTGTGCCATGCACATGTCGACTAGTACGCAGTTAAACCATCGGTCGGATAGGAGTAAGGTGAGGCTGTCTGTTCTAGTATTGCTATTTGAAGTTCGCAAAGGAGCGCCGAATTCAAGGGACTGCAATAATTGGCGTGCAGAGTCGGCTGCTTCCAATTCTGGCCCTACGCAAGGTTTTGCTAGCCATTCATCGGCTTCCCTCCACTGCGCTTTGAGTTGAATAACGAGCGCCATCTCTTGCCAGAACGTGATCATCCATAATGGAAGCTTGACGCCTTTATGCCAGGGGTCCTTGATTGACTTTTTACCATCCAACCATGCCTGCCCAAAAGCTGTCTCCAAGCTCGCCAGAAATGGTTTGGGAGGGATTTGACAATGTGCAAGGTTGGTGAGATCTGTTCCTGGTGTTGCGGTACTAAAGCATGTCTCTGCCTTCTCCAGCGTGAAGGCGGCACTTTGGCTGGGCAGTTTCAACCTAAGAAGGTCCTGCACTGCGAGTCGCCGGTCGGGAATGATCGACAAGTATGGTTCGGGGACCGAAAGCAGTCCAGGGTTTGTCTTTCCACATCCAATCCAGTCCTTGGCATGCCACTCATGTGGTGGATTGTCATCTTCACTGAGGGAATCTACTTCGATGTCCTGCATTGTGTTTGAGACAATTTTTTGATAGCCAATCAGCACACTTTGAGCACAGTTTGATCCTGTTTACGCCGTGTTTACGATAACTAGTTCAACACCCAAAAATGGGGAAAAATTGCCGCCTGCGGCGCTTGAATAATTTATTTATGTACATCGACGAACCTCAACTCGGTCAATTGTCCGGATTGGCATCAGGCGTAACCAAAATATTTTGCGACACAACCTTCTTGGGGTGCGGCGCCGTGGAAGAATCTCCGACTCCATGGGCTGCTTCGCGGCCATCTTAGACTCTGAGTAGCAGTGTACCTTTTGTGCGCTTCATGCCGCCTATTGGCTACGCGCATACCATCACTTTGCAAACCACTTTCGACTTTGCTATCGCTCATCATCATCGACATGCTTTCTTGGCGATTCCGTGGTCATGAACTTCCATCGTGACGACCGCGCATCTTTCTGTCTTGACTAACTACCGCGGTGACGTGCCCAGTATCACCAAACACGCGAAACACCAGAACAGTGACCACCGGAATTTGATCAAAAATAAAAGCTGTCAGTATTGCGCCATTATTTGAAATAATGGCCAAATAAAGACACTTCTCGGATTTCTGAATAAATTGACGGACAATTTTGCTTCTTGACTATTCCACGATGATTTAAGTGAGCGAAGTCATGACGTCATGATGATGTAAAGCGTGAAATCCCCAAGTCCTTCCGTCACCGTTCTTGTTCCCAACCACCACCATCACCACCGTCCCCCTTCGCCCTGCCAGAACCGTGCAACAGCCAGAAGGCACCGTGCTTCCACTTGTATGTCTCTTGCGACAGGATGTCTTGGAGGCCATATCGTTGACGGCGAATGCTTGCCAGCGATGATTTATCCTGCGCCTACATCAAGGACGGAACGTTTTGAACACGACAAACAGTAACTTGAAGGTGAGTCTTTGCTTCATATGCCAAAATGCACCCACTGACCAGGCTAAACGATATCAAGAGGTAGTGTTGCAGTGGACGTGTCTGACACCTTGTGTCGTCGCCGCCTAGCTGTCATACGACCCATGGTCTGAACTCGCCTTCACCATCGTCGCGTACTGGTACGTTATCCCTTCTAACCACTTATTCGACTGATGGATAGGAAAGCCTCCCTAGCGAGGATGGTAGAATCCACTGGCAGGCAGTGGCAGCTCACAGAGCGGGAAGGGGGAGACACGTAGATGCGGTACGCGGCGCACAATCTCGCCATCCTCAAGTGAGTACACTAACTCCATCGCTACGTGTGATATATAAACTCCACTGGCGTACAGACAACGCACCGTCGCTATCACGATGTGCTAGGCGATGGTGAGTCCCTGCGCGAATCTTCGCAGGTAAGAAACTTTTCTGTGACTTATTTGATATATTGGCGCTAATGAGTTCAACCACCCAACTGCGTAGCCGACCGTGGCTCCCGCGAGCAGGCGACAGACTACGGCTCGACACTCACGACACCGCGCAACAGCCGGCGGCGCTACTGGCACAGATGGACCGGGCTCTCGTCGCCGTAAGTTATTTGATGTTTCAATTGACACCCTAGGATCCTAACGAGGATCCTACCAGCCGACGACGCTTGCACTGGCATCACTTCAGGAGAGGCGACGGCGGCGTTCGCCTACGCAGGCCAGAGGTACTAGTAGTGCAGTTGTATAATACAGCAGATTTGTAATGTGGACTACCGAATATATTAAATTCAATATAAAGTGACAAATAAAGACTGTTAAAATCGCGTCCATAATGAGGTTTTGATGTCGTCAAAATAGCGTCAATATTCGCTCTCCGAGTAACATCGCGACGCGTCGTTATTTGGTCAACATTTCGTCAAAATATCGCCTGTATTTGGTTTCCGAGCCAAATATTGCCAGCTTTTATTTTTCATCAAATCCCGGTGGACAAATCTTTTTGAACCCCATGGAAAGCTTTACTCTTATTTTTTCTCTCAATTTGATGTGTCACTATGGTTTCTTACAAGAGAAGCTGATTCATACTCATGTGAGATTACATTCAGTTTATATCATCTACATCAACCTTTTTCCACATTTCGACTCGATGGTTGTAACCTTGTCGAATATCTCTGTATTCCTTCGCAGCATTTGCATCTTTTTGACGTAGCACACATACTATCCCATGGGATATGGAATCTGATGATGTGATGGATGACTGTCGAGGTACAATGGTGCCATGCATGTCCCGACCGTTGAACCACCTGTTGATTCAAAAGAATGCATGTTCAAATAGTATCAAATCTGATATAAAATTTCAGTGAAACTTACCAGACCGTGTTTTCTTCTGTTTGAATATATATTCCCCATTGAGTAAAAGAGAAGTTATACTCATCGACAGGTCCCCTTTTGAACAACTGAGTGCTGATGGTCCAAGTAAAGTCTTTGTCCTTATGCTGGGGGGCAACATAGTTCCAGCAGTAGAAACTATTCAGTCCATATCTGCCTAAGGAACCTGTACCAGTTTTTTCAACAGCATTTTTGATATCCAAAAAAACATGTGGTGCAGCCTTCTCAAGCACAGCCAGAAGCACTGTAGTGTCCTAAAAATATAAAGAGGTAAAGTAAGTGATGTATTTTGTGTATGTTTGATATATCAAAAATTTCTCCTACCTCTCCGTGAGAGAATAACGCTTCTACATGTTTCTTTGTATCCATAGGATCTATAGATGAGCTTGGATATGCTGCATAAGCATCACCAGCCCTTCCGCCTTGAGCCACACGAGTTCCAACAGCTTTCATTTGTCCATGATTCCAAGATTGAAAAGCATTACCTCTCCTGATGTTCTCTGCTACAATTGCTACATCTGAATGGTGTTTTTGCAATTGATGAAAAGCATGATCAGGAAGGGCATGAAATTGTACTCCTCCAATCTAAACATAAAAATGAGCAATAATTAATATTTGTAATATTTACAAAGTATACCTCTTTTTGAGTAACCGTGTCTTTGAAGTGCACAATGTCACGGCCACATCGTTTGTATACTTCCGAACGTGATGAGATTTTGATAGATGGGAGCATTTTCAAAGGATGGTATTTGCCATCACCAGCATGGTTTGTCTACAATAATTTTAATATATCAGTATTATACTTTTGTTTAAAAAAATTCTGAAGAAAAGTGATCCTACACTGGCCAATCTATCATTGTCACCTTCAGTATAAGGTGTGATGACCTTTCCTTGAATGGAATCTACATCATATTTTGTAATGTAGATAATTCTTTCGCAACGATCTTCTGAGTCTTCAGGAAGATTGCGACAGTTGTAACATTCTGATTTATCAGAATTTGGGGAATTCTAAAATTAATTTGAACTAATTGTGAGTCGAAAGGAGCTGAATCATCTTGAAAACTTACAATAGTTTTTGCAGCCTTGTGTATGGAAGATATTTTCTTTTTAACCTTTTTAATTCTATCACGAAATTGCTTTGTGCATTGTAAAATAACCTGCAATGATACTGGAAATTTCTCGATTTTTGAATTGAACTCAGTCCAAGTTTTTGTGAAAAAATTTCCTATGTTTGAAAATAAATTTTCAACATCAACATTCATCTGCAAATTTGGATAAATTAGTCAACATATTTTGAAATTGTAAAGGACTGTATGTTACTATGTCACGTTTGTCCCCATCAGTTATATCGCATATAAGCAAGCTGGGCATGATCCAACTTGTCCATGCGTCATGAAATAAAAAACTTGAGCAGAGGAAGAAAACTCCTTCTGGTTTAGATATTATTGGTATAATATCGGACATAGCCATAATCTTGAAAAATTTTACGACTCCACTTTCTCCCTGTTTAGCAAAATATAATCAACATGAAGAACACATACTGCTGAATTGAGATAATTTTAGACCTTTGGCCAGCTATATTTTGTCCATGTTAGTGAAAAGATATCACTAACATCTGGATTCTTCATTGTTAAGTTGTCCACAATTAACCCTGTGGTTGGATACCATGCTTCCAAACAAATGGATAATGTTTCCTTCCATCGGTGCTTTTGAAAGCTGCTCCTTAGCTGAGCGCTCATTTCAAGTTTAGTGCTCGGATGAGCAATCTTGTTTATTATATCAGCCAAACCACTCTTCTGTTAAGGAGAAAACATCATTACAGAAAAACAACAAATATATTTATATTGGTCCAACCTTGAGATCTGTTGGGTTAAATTTTTTCTTTTTGTTGGATCTCATCTCTTGGAGAACCTTTACAGCCTTAGTATATTCCTTCTCCTTTTCCTGTAAATACTAGTTAGATGTTGCTTGTGACAAATAATGAGTAAATCATAGCTGCAGATCTCAATTACATTTGAAGAAAGATTAAAGAAGAATTGGTTCAATATCTGTGTCCATTTGCAAAGCAGCTTCAACTTTGAACTTTGTGTGGATGAAGTTTCAAGATTGGTGACCAATTCACTGCTGTCTTCTTCTTCTTCTTCTTCTTCTTCTTCTTCAATGCAGTACAGAGATACTTTCTCTGATGGTTGAATCTGAAACATTGTTCATAATTATATCACTCATCAATATTTGAACGCACCTTTGTTATTTTTATTTGATTCTTCTCCAAAGTTTTGAACATGGCTGCCCAATCACCGCGTAGTATATGCCACTGGCATTCAATAAAAACGGCAAGCTGATTGGCTTCAGTCTCAGTATCCATCTTGACACATTTTGCCCACTCTTGGGCTGCATGCTGTATAAAAGTGCTCCAGAAGCCAGGAAAACCACGTCGAAGAACACTTACTATTAGAGCCTCATCTGTAACAGCCTTAGCCAGTAGTTTGAAATTGGCTCTATCACCTTCATTTCCCCCTTGGTATTTCATCCACAGGTCAGTCCTGAAGAAATCCTGGACTGGCGGTAATGCAGCAAAAAATACTGCCTCCATTTCACTGTTGGTGGACGACAATGAACAGATATCTCCAGCAAACCAAAAGCATAAGACATTGACTCACCACTGTACTACCAATTCAAGGCACTTGTTTGTGGAGGTTGCTATGGATGTTCTTAAAAGAGACGTCAAATGCTGGACTGAGATTCACGTTGAAATGGGTATACCTCACAAAAACCTGTGTGTCTCACCATTAACCGTGAATATTGAGCAACCACACATTACAGGCTGTACTCACCTTAAGTCGTCGTTAACAGATGCAGAGTCCGTGACAAATTTTGACGATGAATTAATTCCTGCCAAGCCAACATATGTCAACACGTCTTCTGAAACAATGATTTTCTGTGTTGGTACATACTGTCGAACGCTTCGTGTCCAGTCGTTTGCGAGTGTTTGTATCCACGACCGTCGATGCAAGAGTTCGATGCTGAAGGTATAAAGTCACCCGCCGGCGGTTGTAATGTAAGGTGAAAGTCGCGTTGGAGACTCGCACATCAGGTGAGCCGGCCCTAAACGTCACATTACAATCGACGCTCTTCGTTACCTCTTTTCGCTTCAACTAGCGCTACAACACCTGAGCTACAAAAACCCTGGGGAGTATCCTTGTTCTGTTCAGTAGTAACCTGACCCTGGCATTTAGTGTTTTGGGAGTGGATTGTTTAAACAATTCCTTGGGTGAACGTCGGACGCTTGGATTTGGCGCGAGCTGCAGCTGCGTCCGCTCTGCACCACGTACTGCATGAGAATGGAGGGAGAGGGAGAGAGGGGTGCCGGTGGTTACTATCGAGGTTGCGAGTCCAGAACGCGTGGATGAGACGCCTTTGAAGAAGGCGAAACCGAGGCCTGTGAGTGGCCAGCCGCTTGGATGGGGATGGCCGAAGGGGATCGTCGATCATGATGGTGATGGCAATGGTAAGTTTTATTTTCACTATCGGGGATTTGATTACAACTAATTGATTTCTTTTCTTTACTTTGCTACAGGCTTGATGACGATCTTAGACGCCACTACCGCCGACCTCGCTTCCCTCATCAACAGACTCGACCTCGAGGCTGTACCAGACGCGTCTCCACGGTCCTACCACACCGGATTCGCGTGTAAACAACTCCAAGACGACACGCAGAATACCTTCCTGCACAGATTGGACCACCCGCTGAAGAAGATCACGAAGGCAAAGGCGAGCGTGACCTCGGCGAGCTCTTTGCAGTCTCGGATTCGACGGTCTGTGGAGAGGCGGTGCGCTTGGTGACGTCACGAATGCGCTGAGGCCACAAGAGACTAAAAGTCAAAGTCGAGGATAAGGAGAAGTGGTGGAGCATTGGACGCGGACGGAAGGAATCCAAGAAAGACGGCAAGGAGAAGGCTTTACCAAAGGGTTCGTTATTACATCTGAAAGACATTGCATTACGATACTAACGCGAATACAGCCCCCGAACCTCAAACCACCTCGGAAGCAGACTCACGCCAACGTGCACACTCGTTCGACTCGGGTATCCTCCTCAGCAACGGCCCATTCATCAAAGAGCCCGAGGCGGAGCCAACATCCCGTCCACCCACTCTCCGATCGAATTCCACACCCCTAGGCTATGGCGCGCTCGCTTTCCCCAACAAGAACACCAACGCGTCCGTACCAGTACCACCCGGCGCGTTAGAACGCGATGCAGAAAGCCCACCCGCTTTACCGCCAAAGGAAACGCAACCACAACCTACCTTCCTTACAGTCAAAGACGGCTCAGAAAAGCCAACGTCAGGATCGATAGCGATACGCGCGATGCGCTCCGTTCGGTCCATGGCGAAGCTCGGCGGGTGGGCAACGCAACTTCGCGCTGGTACGCCTTCAGACGAGCTCGAGTCGCCATTGGATAAGGACGAGAAGAAAAAGAGCAAGAAGGAGAAGGAGAGAGTCCCTCGCGGCTCAACGAGCAGCTTCGAAGCTGGCGCTTTGTCGCCTGCAAAACCCAAAGGCGTGGCGAGTCTGATGAAGCTTAGTACTGGCCCTGCACCGTCGGGTCCTGCTGCTGGGACTAGCTCGAGATTTGGAACGTTCTCTTCCAGGTCATCGGCTTCGACCGTCGCGAGCTCCGCAACGAACCACAATAACGTCAATAACAGGCTCTCGGCAGGCTCCTCGCTGAACATCGACACGACCGCACGACGCGTTTCTGCAGGGTCGTACATCTCCGTCTCGGGGTCAAGCCTGGAACCCGCGTCCAGCGCGTCGTCTATCATCACGCGCGAGTCCATCGTAGGCGGAAGGGAGTCGAAGCGGAGCTCGGCGAGCAGTGTGCGGTGGGGAGACGGGGTTGGCGTGGAGGCCGTTAGGGAGAGAAGGGCGAAGGACGGGAGGGAGCGTGTGGGGGTGTTGGGCGGGCTCTTGAAGAGCTCGAAGGAGAGCACGAAGGATAAGGAGAACGCTAAGGGGAAGAAGGAGAGTAAGGACGCGGAGAAGAAGAAGAACAAGGAGGAGAAGCAGCGCGCGAAGAAGGAGACGAAGGATCGGGAGCGGGAGAGCAGGCGGAGTGGGGAAGGAAGGAAGCGACCTGCACTATCGAGTCTGTTCCCCGATACGCTTGGATTGGGCGCGAGGGCTGCTGCTGCGTCGCCTCTGCACCAGGTACTACATGAGAGCGGAGGTGGAGGGGAGAGAAAGGTGCCGGGGTTACTATCGAGGCTGCGAGTCCGGAGCGTGTTGATGAGACGCCTATGAAGAAGGCGAGACCGAGGCCTGTGAGTGACCAGCCGCTTGGGAGGGGAAGACCGAAGGGGATCGTCGTTGATGGCGATGGCGATGGTAAGTTTTATTTATTATCACTTTCGGGGATTTGAATACAAATAATTGATTTCTTTCCTTTACTTTGCTACAGGCGTGATGACAATCCTCGACGCAGCTACAGCCGACCTCGCGTCTCTCATCAACCGACTCGATCTCGAAGCTACGCCAGACTCGTCTCCAAGATCCTACCACACCGGATCCACGCGTAAACAATTCCAGCACGACGAAGACGACACGCAGAATACCTTCCCGCACAGGTTAGACAGCCCGCTGAAGAAGATCGCAAAGGCGAAGGCGAGCGTGTCATCATTGCGCTCGTTACGTCCCTACGCGCAGTCTCGTAACAAGAAGGGTAGTCAACCGTCTTCGGCACAGGCGGATACGGCGATGACGCTGAACAGCGTGTTCTCTGCTGCAGTCCCGCCGCCAATCCCCGTCCCCGTCCCCATGTCCGTGGCACCCGCCAAACCGCAGAATGCGGCTGCGGCGAGGCTTATTGGCCAGCAGATCGCCCCGTGGAAGGTCCTC
>ML170285.1:0-15243 GCA_004355085.1 Rickenella mellea | reverse complement strand
TATTCGCTCTGTGGTACAGCGTGAGGGCGCAAGTCGTTCTTCAGGGACAAAAAAGAAGCTGGTGGAAACTTTGTTGGCTATGGTAAGTGTGACCACCCGCTTGTTGTTATTTCGTTCAGTATTTTGCAGAGGTTGAATCGCGGATGGTTTGATAAGACAGACAAAATGCTTAAGGAACCAACGGAATCCGAAATCAAGACATATAGAACCTCCCCATCCACAGGCAAAGGTAAGGTTGACGATGAGGACCTTAACGCTGGCATGGATATCCTGGAGACAGCTCCAACAGACGATATCCTTATGGAATTAAACAAAACGCTCCTTGTGAGCCTCGCAGTCACAAAATTTAAAAAGAACATCAGCGAGATGAATGCAATGAATAAGGCCAGGTTGGTAGCAGAGCTCTCTGAGATGGTAAGTGGTGCTTGCAACTCAGACAGCCGCAGAACATTTGACCGATTTTGCAGAGGATAAAGGAGCATGTTGCTAATAAATCAGGGAAGATGATAGCAGAGGATGCAGCTCGCCTGGAGAAAGCCCGCTTTGTGCTGAACAGGAAAAAGAAGAGCAAGAAGACAGTTGTTTTGGGGACAACCATGCTAAATGACATTTGGAGCGATATGAAAATTACCACCCTTCCTCGTTGGCTAGCTCCCGCACCCGCAAGGACTGGTGACCCTGCACAGGGTTCTATACATGCCGACCAATGGAGGAGCTTCTGTACTGTGAGCATGGTGGTCACGCTGATTCGACTGTGGGGAGCCTTTCCATCCGATGATCGCCGTCATGCCATGCTCAAGAACTTCATGGACCTTGTCACAGCCACGAAGCTTGCATCAATGCGAAAATTAACCGATGAGCGGGTCCTGGCCTTCGAAAACCACTACCTGACATACCTGAGAGATCTTCTTGATCTATTCCCGGGCATTGGGTTATCACCTAACCAACACCTGTCCTGGCATCTAGTGCGTCTGCTCAAAGGATTTGGGCCAACTCATTCATGGCGGACATTCGCTGTTGAAAGGTGGAATTATATGTTGCAGAGGATCAACACAAACAGAAAATTTGGTGCGTACTGGTGTCGTGTTCATGTCTCACACTAATTTGCGTCCGTGGTATGACAGGAGAAATGGAGAACACCATGTTTGAAAAGTTCTGCATGATTCAACGCTTCCATGGAATGATAAGAACCCACCCTTTTCCTCAAGAGCTCAATGAACTTATGGAAACATTCACACGACTTGACAACCCAGACATCCGAGGAACACTGCTGAACGACGTTCTTGCATTGGGTGCTGATGATACTGGCACCACGCCTGTCCGCAGTGTTGATGATTCTGGAATCAAAAATGAGGGATATACCCGGCCTCCAAAGTCGAAGGAAACAGAGCTACCCCCGGAAATCCTCGAACTCCTCAAAGCCAAGAATGTTGGTGCGGCTACGCGATTGCGCCCAGTGGGCCATATGATGAAATCCTTTAAGGCGCAAGGCGTTGTTTTCACTCCTTCAACACTGTCACGCGGAGATGGGTATATAATTATTGGTTCCAATGTTCAGGAGGAATGGGCGGCCGCTGAAATAAGGCACATTGTGAAGCATACTCAAGCACCCGCAAGAGCAGATGAAACAACAACGATCCACTTTGTGATTCAAAAATACTGCCCTCTGTCTGCAGCGGATGCCTTGTGTGATCCGTATCGACGCTTTCCAATTGCTGGTGGTCGGCTCTTTTATGACCGTTCATATCCGGCCTTGGAGCTTTGCTCCCTGAAGGACATACTGTGCCATTTTGCTCATACGCCTACCCGACATGAATCGATTACTGAACCGTGCATTCATGCCTTGCCACTTGATAGGGTGAGTTACTGATACGAAACTGTTGTCTTTGTGATTTCACTAATGTTATGTGGTTATGCAGGATTAATTGAAATCAGTTTCCTAGCTGTAATAACTAGGCATATATGATACAAATTTTAATACCAACGGTTACTGAATAGTAATTTGGAATGGGCCAGGGAATAGGACGAGGATGAGGACTAAGGAAATGACAGCGAGACATTCTTAGGTAAAAAACTGATCCTGCCGTCCAGGACTCCACGAACCACGCCGATACCAGGCATTGCCACCGTGATCCACCTGCCAACAACTCAATACATCTCGATCAAGGTTTTCAGAGCGGTACCAGAGTGCTATAGAAGCCAAGGATCCATGCTTCCTCGTGGGTCGCATACAACCCGACCAGCGAGCGACAACTCGCGCCTCCTGAACTTCGTCTCCGCAGGACCTGACGATTGAAGTGGGGGTCTTTAGCGCAAAGCTCTCCAAAAAGGGCAAACGTAGAAGCTGCGCTGACCACTGATGGTAGTCATTCCAGAGGCGCCGGCGGAGGCTATGCCCTCTCTAATCATTTAATCAGATATAAGATTCAGAACCTTCAATGACGACCGTTTTACTCACCCTGGTCTGAGTCCCAGAGGAATTATCTGTGAGCGAAAGCCGTACAACTCGTGGCGTCGACTCAGCAAGGTGAGGTAGAATATCGTAATCGGCGGCGTCAAAAGTAAGCACCAAACACGTTACATTCGCAGTTGACAGCCCCAACTGAGCGATTTGAGTCATTACGAGAGAGCGATCGATACCGAATCGTGGAAGCTGAGTTTGGATGCGCATGACGGGATTTCCAGGGGTTAAAGACGCAGCACATGTAAAGGGGCATGAAATGGAGCGGAAATGACCGCTGAGGGGACATCCGTCTCCAGCAGTTGTTCGACATGGCCCCAAATCAACGTGCTCAAGATTCGGCTGTGCTGCCAAAAAATGTGACAATTCTTGATGTGATAGCGAGCGACATTGGAAGCTCCACATATTGCGAAAGAGAACGCCACGAAACACCCACTCGATTGGCAGCGGTGGAGAAATGCTGATCTCGAAGTGGAGTTCCTCGAGGTGACGACCGCGTGAGAGATGAATCAATATTTTCCTGAGTGTCTGAAGTATCCGCTGCCAGTGAACCGGCCGATGAAAGCGAACATTCAACTCAATCACCAATCTCTTTGTACGACAAAGGATGGCAGGAGGAGAACATTCAATTGCCCCCAAGAATTCCCTTGCGTGTATGGCGGTTTGGATAACCACCGTTCCAGAATTCTTTTCTTGTCATTAGATTATTTGAACTTGTACGATGTGTGTAGTCTCTTACCGTTTCCAGGGCTCTTAAAGTTCGAGTAGTCTGTTGGAGGGTCTTTCCTTAACTTTCCACGAACATGAATGCAACATGTGTGGCTCACAATTATTTGGGCTGCGCCTTTAGTTGAGCATTTAAGCCTGATAGGCATCTGGGCGGGGGCGGGGGGCATTTGGGGAAAGCAGTGGGTGATTTGCGGAAGGTGCCATGACTTGAATGTCAGATTTATATCACCTTTCAACAGACAAAGGATGGATGACGTACGTTTACTGTTCTTTCAAGATGGATTTGCGCTTTGTTTGGGACACGTGCTGAACATCCCCATCACTGTCATGGACAGCCAAACAGCACGGACGAACTGCAACTGCAAAGCTACCAGAATGGAGACGATGGAGGGCCGAAATCTCGCCAGCGAGGGAATGGATCCCACTCTTTCTATCAAATCGGAGTCCAGCAGCATTGCGGGAAGTAGTGGTCAAGAGCGCACGGAGTGCTGCACAGACAATGAAAAGAAACATGAGCACCCCGATTGCAGCGCTATTTGGGTTGCCGCCAACTGGGTTGCCGGTCTCAAAGGGCCTGCGCTGGTTGCATTGGATCACTTTACCCGAATTTTCAACGGAATTTTCACATTCTGTGACTCTGTCCTCGCAATGGTCGTTCCCTGGCTCCAATTTTCTCTCGCGGTATTCATATGTGGTCTTGCCTTCTCATATGTACTCCACGGCATGTTACTCTCCATCCAATCATCTCTTGCTCCGATGGCCGCAATAGTTGGTATTGCCTGCAGACTGCCTATGGCGTCGACAATGTTCACCTGCGACACGCGGGCCGTGGGAGTTTATGGACATGGGGTCGATTTCCCTCACATGATGCAGATTCAGACCCAGTATTTTGATAAACTTCTCGATGAGTCTGCAGCAAGCGTTGGCTCGGCTTTGAAAATTCTGAAGGCCGATCACGCCTTTCGCAACCTAGCTATGCGGCTTGAATACTCTGATTTGGACGACAAGGATGTGCTCATCGCGGCCATATTAGCATTTCAGAGAGATGCGAAAGGAGTCGGAAAGAGCTTGCGCAAATTAAATGCCAAGACTAGCGGAGAGGTTGATAGGTATGCCACTTTCAATTTGGGTTAAAATGATTGATTAATAGTCGGATGGAAAACTCGCAGGATTATCTTGATCAATGAATATGCTATGAGGACCCTTCAAGGTTCCGAGTACTCAGGCGACCAATCCACAGATGAAAAACTTGTCCAGACGTTTGATGAGGTCATGGCGGTCCTCTCGGTATCCCTTGATACCCTTCGTGTCAAGGCGGAAGAGGCGCTTCACGGGCTGGAAAAGCTTGATGAACAGCTCTCTACCATTCACAGCATAGTTTATCGCACCAACAAATCCATCGGCATAGCTAAGGATCGTCTACTTGCCTCATTGTGGACGATAGTTGGAGGGAATACTGCGGAACTTAGAGTGTTTGGTGAGAATCTGCAAATGTTGAGGGATGTTGACTGGGCGCGCAGTCACGCCCTAGCATACGTCACTGGTGCAGTTCATGAACTGGAAAATCTTTCCGCTGATTTAGAGGACTTGAGAGATCGTTGTGCGGCACCAAAATTGCTTGAAGGGAACATACCGTACTCGACACATGTGACGAGCATTTCGGTTGGAATATTTCGGCTGGTACAAAGCCGCGAAGCCGCTGATGCAAAACAAGCATCCTTGACTGAAATTCAAATGAGGCCGTCGCTCCCCCCAGCTCTGTAGGTAGCCTGCTGCTGCCAGCTGCCAAGAGTCGCCGCGTATTCAGAATTCTAGTACGGTTCAGACTTCGAGTACAGGAACGAAGGGTAATGTGAATCATGCTGTAATAGATCAGTGGTCAATGTAGCGATGGTGAAGTTCTATAGTATTTCTTGCGCAAAGTCAGGAGATTATCTGTCTTTCCTGTCAAAATGTCAGGGACTCTCAGTCAAATGGGGGTAGGCGCTCGGGTCTTAGAACTATGGGCCTATCGCCCAGCCTGGTGTAGATTATATTGATAAATGCATGTGAGGGACATTGAGAGCCAAGCGTACCTGCGAAAGCTCTAGATGTGCTGCGAGCACCGAAGGTGATCTTGGTCCCACCTGCCTCCGGCCATATTCCATGGCTCTAATTTTTGACTGTTTTGTGAGGTGATGTTCCATATGCAGATGGTTTGGTCCTTTGAGAGGTCTGTGTTGCAACAAGTTGGGCATGAGCTTTGGCATGAGCGGTGAATATGGGGCAACCAAGCCACAGTCACGTGGAGTTGCGCCCCCAAGATTTCATCGCGCTTGACGACAACCCACGTGGGCCTTTTCAGCTGCCGGACCAGGTGCGCTCTCGTCAAGACCAATCGAAGGAGCTGGGAAGGGCCAAAAGTGACTGTTGTCTGGATCAACACTGGGCCGAATTGGCACCCCCTCGTCGAGGAGGTCCAAACTTGGTAACTTGGTTCTCAACTTCACGTCTGGCTTCTCTGGATTTTCCGATTTCGATGAACAAGAGCAGCGCTCACATGATCACGTTGGGATTCGACCCCTGATGGCGACTCTGATGCTTCGATCTCCACACCGTCGACCAGTGCTGTCGCGCTTGCCGGTGAGCAACAGGATGGTGGGGGACGATGGAGGCGCATTTGTGGTTCATTTTCTGCTTATGAATTCAGCACGACCCAGCTTTTTCGGAAATTCGGGAGCTCTCTCCTTTTCTCTGAATTCATTCAACCCCTCTATGCAAGTCATTCCCGACTATTTCACGAAGGTGATGTTGTGTCAAAGCATTTTAGTAAAGCAACTTTCTGTACTCATTTATGGGCAGGCCATCATAAAAGTCGTCATTTGAACCAAGATCCGAGCTCAAAGCAGACGACCGTGACAAATATGCTACCAGTAATTTGACCGGCATTTTGAACGGCAATTTAAGGGGACCCTACACTGATCGCTCACAACTACACAGCAGGATGTGAGTCGGATAATCACACCACTTTGAGAAGGCGTGTTTCGGCTATGGGGATGCTATTTCACTTGTAGTATTGATCAATAATCTGGCTCTCAATTCTGACACTCTTCAAACCCACGCAGTTTTTATTACTGAAGTCCATGCTTCATTTTTGGAAATGGCATGCTGATTCTTAGAATGTCAGATCTATTGCAACATTTTCAACAGCTAATTCCATGTTTCCAAGTTGCAAAATGTCGCACCAAACCCTTCCAATGGGTCTGAGACAAGAACTTCCTTGACGCGACGCTGAAACTCCGCTCAGAAGTCATTTGGCAGCAGCACAAATCACAACGCACTGGGAAGATTGCATATCTAGTTGGCCGCGGCTTATGCTGCCTTCTGTTCGGAATGCCAAGCCGCTCAGCGGTGGCTGCCTGCCAGTCCAGTTGTCGTTGAACAGCTTCAATTCTCCACATGGACCATTGAACGACCGTCCGACTTTGAACCGACGACTCATATGTGGCCTTGCGAGTTTCCTGCGCCAATTTGAGCTGGGTACGAGCATCTGCCAGATTATCTTCAAGCCTTGACTTCCGTTGCTGAGCATGTTGGAGTTCTAACGAAACTTCGTTCCGCCAATTTACGGCTGCGTCACTGCTATGAAACCTTTGGACAACATTCACGATGCGTTTGAGGCATTCCTGTTGAGCATCTGTCATGCGCACTCACGTGTAGAATATTTCGCACTCACTATGGTATCGACTCTGAGGGACAATGGGAAAGTGTTTAACTTCGGAGATGAGCCGACAATCTCTTCATTTTCCTCTTCCCTTCCCAAATCCCGGTTGGTATTGCACAAATATATCGTGCGGCCGTGGAGGCGCACAGGCGAGTTGCACTTTCCACAAACAAGGGATTCACTGACACATGCATGGCAGAAAATGTGTCCTGAATTAAGAAGGATAAATGTTCGTTGCCAAAAATAAAGTTAAAAAGCGTGTTTCTTGCGTACCTCCTGCATCAAGAATGGCTGAATCACACACTTCCAACCTTGTGAAACAGGGAGGAGAAGTGCACTTCATATGTAGCGTGTTGTTTAGATGGTTCAGCGTGCGTTTGTACTTTCGAGCTGCCTTTGAAAGAGGCTTTCTATATAAGGGCGGCATTGAACAAAGGACTGTTTCGGTTAAACTCATCCACACCTGTCGCACAATGCTTAGGTGCCCAATCTGCTTGGAAACCTACGGACCTAGCTTCCACGAGCAGGCTCCTGAACATTATGCTGTGATGCTAGCATGCGGTGCATTTTTTTTAAAAATATTTCATAGCAGACAATGGCCGCGAGCTCATGCCTTTCAGGTCACGTCTTTGGCAAAAAATGCATCACCCAGAATTTCACTGAAAGCGACTCCGAAACTTGCCCCACTTGCCGCCAGGCAGTTGATAGTAGTTGTATGGCACTGGTGTACTTAAACCCAGCCAGCACCCTCCTAAATGAAGAACTTGCACAACGGTGTGCTCAGTTTGAAGCACAGCTTGAACTCCTGAATATTGTCGATCTGCTGCCTTATTCCGTAGTCGACGAGTGAGCGAATGTCACTTTAATGTTAGTAAAGAGGCATCCTTGACCTGCGTTTGACAGATTTGAGATTTTGCTTGATATTTTATTGGCAACCGATGGGCTTGGGCTTGAGGCAGAGTCAGTGAGTATCTCATTATTAAATCTCTCTGGTTATTGCTAATCCGCAATTAGGAACCGCTCAGCAACCTACAAGGCCTATTAAATGAGTTGAGGTCGGGCGACAGCATGTTTGGCTATGTCCGAGGGCTGGACATATATTGCAATAATGTTATAAAAGCCATTGAGGAGGCTGTGGCTGCAACCGCTCGTTGCAATGCTGACATCCAAAAGTTGACGTCACAGATATTGACGGACAGACAGACCGCAAAGGAAATGCGCGGAAAACTGTCCAAAATGACAAAATTGGTCAAGCGTGGAATATCCCTCAACACAGAGAAATGGATGGCGGACGATGACAAGGAGTGGACACCAGCCAAATGTACGTATATTGCCAATTATGCATCATTAGATTTGTGTTCTAATTGTTCTTTTTATTAATAAGGCGAGAAGTCACAACATTTGTGAACTCATAACCGATATTGGCGCGCGTCGTAGTAGCACCGCACGCACGCTGGCATTGTATTATATTATCAATCTTACTGAAACAACTTGGTAGTGTAGGGCCGATGCGATGCACCGCCGGTCATTCCCTTTTTCCCTTTGATGCAAAATTTGAATAATGTTTGAAGACAGTTATTATTGCATGTTGCATAAATGTTAGGCGAGTTGACAGAACTCAAATCTACGTAAATATTTATGCAGCATTGTAAACCACAAGGTGACAACATATGAAAAATACATGTAACATTTCCAAGCTTCCCACAAACGACGGCCGGCGTTGCACAATGGACTACAGTCAGTTCCAACCACAGGCATACGCAACACGTTAGTTGGGTCGGAGACGCGTTTCAGTCTTTAAGTTCACAATGGATGAAATGTCGGAACCTCGGCCCTCTGGATTCAGCTACGCGTACAAGGTGATCAAGAAGTCGACAAAGGTGAGGATGAAATGATGTGAAGTGGACAAAGACATATCCGATTAAAGAATGTGGTGTTGGAACGTGGGGAATGACCGGCGAGGATCCGAGAAGCTCTTGAGGGCTTTGAAGCCACTGGTGGCTGCTCCCGAAGGTTACTGTCTGGCGCCGTAGGTAGCCAATATTGCTGCGGGGGAAAGATGTGTTGCGTGTAGTCGCTGAACCCAGTGCAACCACAAAAAAGCGGCGAAAAGTTCATAAAATATCAAATATTTGATAACGGGCCACTCACAAGAAAAACTGATGCATAATTAGATTTGCCAACCAAGCCCGGTGTTCAGGACTGGTGCCAGATATCGCAACTTTAACAACGAGATCGTGAGTTGCAGACATGGGATCTTCCAATGTCGATTCTCGTCGTCAGTCGACGTCAGATTTTCATGTCAATGGGCGGAATTGCTGCCAGTAATACTTGATTGTACATTGTTGTTGGATACCGCGTCGGGAAGAGCCCACTCAGTCGCACTGCATTGTCGCAATCATGGGCAAATATGGTGTCAGTAAGCACGCTCGTGGTCATCTTCAAACGTTCCAGCACGAACTGCAACCAGGAGTGATACCAGATGAAATTGATTTACTGCTCTCACTTACTCCTTCAATGCCCTCGGACTCATGAAGGAAACCTGGACAACCTCCTACATTGCCGAGTACCTTGCTTTGTCCGCCGACAAAAAAGTTCATTCTTCCATGATGTTGAGCAACGTCAACCTACAGTACTTTTGGAAAAGTTGGTTTGGCAGACGTGGTCAAATAGCAAAAGGAAACACTCTCACCAGGTTGCTGAATATTCTGCATATGTCCGAAAAGGCCTGCGAGCGGTTTTTGGAGGAGACGTTAAAAAAAACTGCGGAGGTGTTTTGCAAAGCCATCGATGGCCGCAACTAGGAGTGTCAATATTCCAGTAAGTTTAGCCGTCGATTATAATAAGTCATCACTGCAACGATCACACTGACCTTCACTTGGGGATGCAGCATTGTTGGTTGCCGACATTATAATTTCTTATTTGCTATCAGATCAGGGGCACGTGGCGCTTGATGACGCACTACTGTTATACAGTGGTGGATTGTCGTCACCTGTTGCCAGTGCGGGCGTGGCTTGTACTCAACAGAAAAAAATCTTGGAATGATGTGGACTCTGGCCAGAACTCCTCGTTTCCATACAGTGTTGAACTGTTTGAGAATTCAAAGTGGATGCCGGTTGGACTCTGGCCATCTTACCCAAACGCGACATTACCCATTTTCACCTGGCACTCGTTCATTCTCTTGCAAACACTGCAAACATGGTTCACTTTTGGTTTAATAAGTCCCCCGAAAAAATCGTGAGAGGCATGGGTGTTGGCTCCATTGTTTGACATGGCTTACCGTTCGACAGAAAAATTGGTCTTCGACGAGATTAAGGTATGGGCACAATCAAACAGAACTTGAAATGTCAAACTTATGATTCCAAGCGAATGCAACTCCATTACATCCGGAATAAACTTCAATAACAGTTTAATATTGCCCATTCTCTTAGGACTGCGATGAAAACATTAGCTGGAGTTGTCACATCCCGAGAGTGTGCAAAGGCGAATAGAAATATAAACATGACCAGCCAGGTATTTATTATTATTAAAAGCTACCAGAGTTTTGATTTTACTTATAAAAATGACAGGCATACATGAGTGCAAATCGCGGAGTCAAGATGCTTGATTGTTTAGTAGTCATATGCCAACTTCTGCCTGCACGATCTACCAGGCTGAACCCGGCGCTCCTACACGACAGGTTGGTCAGCACGGTAAGTGTGGATAAAATGAGCAAGCAATTTGACTTACTGGAGCAGAATAATCTTTGTATGGCGTATATTCTTGCTCATCGACTCTGAGCTGGCGGTTGAGCTGGCGCTTCAAGCACCTCAAAGTACTCGAATGCAGATTGCGCTTGTTACGAATGGAGGCCAACTTTCTATCAACCTCGTCGATGCTCGCATGTGTGGTGGCTAGGATTTTCATCCTGCGGCGAAACTCAGCCGTGAGAGTGCGTTTACGCGTTTCCAGAGTCGAATGAGCATTTGCAGTGCGGCGTTGAACGGCATCTTGCGAAAAGACTGTGGTTAGAGATTTTTCCAACTCCTCGAGATTCACCTGGGCATTGTGAGGATGTCAGTGAATTGCTCGCACGTTTGCAGACATCGAGACTCACCAGCGTTCCAACATTCCCTTCACCCGCTTCAACTGGCTCTGCAGGGATCTCCGACGACCAAAATATATGCCGCGCCATTGGACCGTGAATTGGCTGAGCGCATTTCGCACACAACATACTGGGGCGGAGCTGCGAGCATTTCACGCAATAAACGTGACCTGCAATACAATGGTGTGAATTCGTGTCGGTATCTAACAGGACTGAATATACATCACCTCCGCCGTCCATGAAGACTGTGCTCCCTCCTTGGCCATCGACGGCTAGGTCTTGTCTGCAACTGAAAGAGGCACAGCGCATTGTTCAGAATATGGTCCTGGTCTGGGGTGGATTTGGTGATCTTGCGCGAGTGATGGTCGATGCATTTAAAGCACACCCACGAGCATTTCATATTCCCTTTCAACAATGATACTGAGTATACAAAGGATTGGCGAAGAGCCGTTTGTGCACAAAAACAAAACAAAAAACAAAAGCTTTCATCATTAGTGCCACGTGGTGCGCCGCTGCGTCTGGCCAATTCTGATCATGATTCCTTTCAACCTCAACAAACGCAACTAAACCATGCTTTGTGCCATTTGCTTAGAACCTTACGACCATTTTCACGTTGCCGTTGCAACCACCTGTGGTCAGTTTCCCCTACCACCATCTATGCATTCTGACTCTCTGAGCCGGATCTTTCGGAGCACAGGTCATGTCTTCGGGTCAAATTGCCTACGTGAACAAGCACGCCATCTGAACGCCCCAGATCTGCTTTGCCCATTGTGCCGAACAATCATTGACCTGAATGCACTTGTCAGCATTGAAGTAGACGCGGATAGTGCTGCTCTGACAGCCCAACAGCAGGATGCAGTTGTACGTTTGAAGGACTTGTGCAATGCAATCCTGGACAAGGATCAACCTGCATCACAGGCATTTGCGGATGAGTAGGTATTCCATCATCCTCCACATGCTGATTTGACTGGAATCGCTCTCTTGAAAGGTTAACTCTTCTGGTTCACAGTGTATCTGAGTCGCACGCGATGACAGATGCAAAAGTGAGTCCCAAAGCACATTTCCATGACCAGGAGGCAAATTAATGTCCTCTAAAGACAGTTATACGTCATCTTTCTGCCTTCGCTGTTCGTCTGCACCGAGAATGCACTCAAGAGAGATTTCTTAAGTATGAATGTCAAAAGTTGGAATCAACTATGGAGCTTGTCGACAAGAAGGCATTGAAAGCGGAGCAGGAGCTTGCCACAAAGCTGCAACAAATGGAGGAAGAGGAAGCGATTGTGGCTGCGCTGAATGCTCAAATTGAGGAAGTTGAGGCTGAAATTTATGGTTCGCTTTAGCTCTAAAGTAGAAGTGCGCCAGATTAAATATGAATATTTGTCCGAAATTGCATGTACTTGTTGTCCTGTCGACATGTTCCATTACTTTGTGTCAAATGTCATATCAAATTTTCGTCCCCTCCAACGCTCTCGCCGTGTACTAGTAGTCATAAAAAAATTGGGTATGTTAGAAGGATCAACCTGAGAAAATTTCTCCATTGATTAGCACCACATTTTGTTGGATGAAGCCGGCATCAGATCCAGGAGTTTTTGCAAGAATTCAAAGTTAAGATGACTGCCGCACCGAAACTTTAATAAACGACAACTGGTGTCCGCAGGCCAAAGTCACTGAGGTAGACTCCTCACAAAATGGTCCTCACGGGTGACTTGTTGGTGATGGCCAAACGCGAGGATTGCAAGATTGCGCAAATAGAAGTTTGAACGGTTTTGGTTTTGGTTGCTTTGCTCATCACGTGACAGTGCACCGCTCTATCACATGAATTGTTTGCGCGGGAGAAATTCATCCTAGCAGCGCTAAGAAAAGCGCCAGTCCCCGGCTCATGGAGAGGAAAGCACAAAGTCCCAATTAAAAATACAATATTATATATACATGTTAAGTAAAGTAAGGAATTACAAGAAAAGCGCACATTATAATAATTACTAGCAACTGACACATACTTTTAGTTCTTCGAAGACAAGCTCAGCGATCTTTTCAAATAACTCTGCATTCCCGTCGTGCTTCACAACTTCGGTAAAATTCGGAGTATTGTTTGTTGGTTCCATCTGCAAATCGTTCCTCCGATGGATCCGGCCATTTGTCTTTGACGCTGACGTTAAAAACGCGCCGAAATTTCCTGGATACATGTTCCTGTGGACTTTATGTCACGCCAATAGCACTACCTGGATCTATCGGATAACACGCCTGAATTATATACATAGCCGACCTCAATCTGCTGTAGCTAGGTTGACTTATAAGCTGAAGCTACATATATGCTCTACTCCCCGACTCTTAATGCTTCATAGCAAGAATATTGTGTGTTTCGACTCCGAAATAGAATACATGAACAATACATATTATGAGCCTTTTCATGACGTTTGGCTCTGTACCTTAGGGTCGTTTACTAACTCTGAAGCCTTCCACAGGGTATCTTCCAAACCTTGACTCTGAAATGTAAGGCGGAGCAGGGGACAACAGGATCTCGACTGAAACAACTGTGACTGTAAGGATGGCAATGAATGCTAGAAACTGCCTGCAGCTGTTCCTCCTTCCCTGTCAGCAATAATAACCTAACCTTCAAAATGATCCATCACAATCAGCGATAACATCAAAAACTCACGGGATAATATCTCTTGCTGACTGCATCCGTAGCAACTTTTGGGCGCCAAAGAACCAATGCTGCATCGAACCCCGAACCATGACTGTTACTTCTGGTTTCACCATCCACTTGAGCTGCTGTTGTTTGTACAGATATGTCCGTCATCAATGGAGTAGCCTGAACTTTGATATCAACTCGTGTTACTGATGCCTGAACGCCGGCATGAACACGAGTTGCTGCTGCCCATCCAATAGAGTCTTCGGCATTAAACTGCGCGCTTTGTTTCGCTGTAAGTTCCTCTATTTGGTCTGTGCATTAATCCATAAGCAAGTGATAAATGGCAATAAATAATTTCTGCGCACCTGCCCTCTGCTGAACAATAGATTGCAGTTCAGCTAGTTCCCCTTTAAGCACTTCTATCTCATCTGTGTTGTGATTAGGCAGTGAGAGGGCGGCATGCAACTAATAAATGTGGACAGCGCACCCAAATTCTGCTCATTGTTTTCCCTGTTGAATCGTAGTTCGGCTAGTTCGTCCGTAAGTTTCGTAGTCTCATCTGCATGCGAGTAGGATCTGCGCTTAGCGGGTTGCATGCAGGGCATAAAATGCATTCAGTGCACCTAACGTTTCCCGAAATTTGGAATTAAGTGCGTCTCGATCCTTCTTAAGATCCTTCATCTCATCTGTGCGCAAATACGTTTAAGGCGGCTACAGCTAAAAGTGTGGCCGGCGTACCCAAATTTGTCTGAATATCGGAGTATAGCCCATCTCGTTCCTTCTTCAGGTCCATTATTTCACCTGCACATGAATATGCGTAAATTGGCGAGTAATACATGCTGCAAGATATAAACATAGTTAGCATACTCAAATGTTGTTGAATGCTGGATCGTAGCCGTGCTTGTACTGCTTGAAGTTCCATTATCTCAACTGCATGTGAAGATGTAGTGAGCCGGTACCAAATAAGTATGAGGCGCCACGCACTCGATTTCACGTCTATTTGTCTGTAAGCCTCCTCGGTATGGTGTTCATAACCACTTTCTTTCACTGTCTTCAGCGGAGATGAGGCCCGAACAACGGAGTTCTTGTAATTATAATGCGCCTACCCAATCAGCGAGAGCTTCTCGATGTTTTGATTCCAACAATTTTTTTTCATCAGAAAGTTGATCCAGTGCCACCTTTGCTTCATCCAATTCCTCGTGTAAGCTCTGCATTTCCTTTGTTAGGCGAGCTTGCTCCGCGCAGTGACTACTGTGAAGGCGTTCAAACTGGCCATTGAGACATCAGTCAACTGTTCAACTTTCAAAGGATGTCCCACCTCGTCCTGTGATACAGCCATATGGAAAGGTGTAGCTATACTAGTCCGTGCAGTTGTCTGATGTAAACAACAATGTAAAAGGTCGCAAATCGTGATCACGTGACATCACCATTCCAGATTCCAAGCTTCCTTTTATGAATTGAATGCTCCCCTTGCGCATGTTGCTGCCCATTCGTTGTTGTGCAGTTCAATCACGCACGACTCAAAGATCTCTGTTTTGATGGGTCAGTAAGCGTTGGATCGATCAAAATAGTAAAATCAGTCGGAGAAATGGCACCACAATATGACACCCCTGTACGTCTGTTTTCACATCCCC
>ML170284.1:44187-55495 GCA_004355085.1 Rickenella mellea | reverse complement strand
GGACGGACCTTTCAAAGACAGACGATGTACGAGTGTACGATGATGGCGTGTCGCCGAAAGTTGTGTGACGCGTGACGTAACGCCACGCGTTCTCTCCATCTTGACTCCATCTCTGCCAAACGACCAGAAGAAAAGATACTATACCTTTGCCGTTGCATAAGGGATTTCTCGTGTAATCCTGGACCTTCTCAAGTTGCTGTTTTTTTCGGCGTTGATACCGCATGGGATGCATGGACTTGAAATTATACGGAATATCTCCATCGACATTCGATTTCTTAAATAACTGGACCGTGAAAGTTCAAGTTCACATTCAAACCGAAACCCTTCGCGCGCTCATTCACAAAGACCTCCACATCCGCATTGCTCCTGATTCTCTACATGAAATCTCGACTAATTAATGAGCCTCGATGTGTAACTTAGAAGGGAACAACAAGTGTCGGCATCTCTTTTGCTTTATTCTTGCCAAAAAATCAAAGCCATCTCCTTTCTATACTGTATAACCCCTGAAATGCGTTTTGAATGATGAACCTATGATCAAGCCTTAGCCGCCATCAATCTGACAATACGCAGCGTCTCGCGCAAACGGCGACCTTAACTGAATGGCACAAACTGCTTAGTATAATGGTAGGTTTGAACCCACATGGTGTCAATTCACTACGCTGACCGATTCAACTCCGTGACGGAGTCTATTCAGAACATTCGCGCAACGTACCCGTAAAATCAACCGCGACACATGACCGCCAGATATGAGTAATGGCCTCCGCTTATCCGGTCGCCTTGCATTCGAGGAAGACACCCCTGCATAAACCCTGCGTACTGCACACGGGGTAACTTATCTACCAATGCGCGCGGCTTCTAGCGAAAAAGTCCGTGACTGAATCCCAAATGCCGTAACTGAACGCAAAACCTGAAGGTTCCCCTCTCTGCAGCCGAATGGTCTGGTATGATGAAGACCCTTGGATCTACCCACATGCCAGCGAACTTTCCTACTGTAAACCTTCGCCGCTTACGGCCCTTCAGAAGATACCTGTGCTATGCTTACGTGAGCCCTACTTGGCTCGATGGTACCATGACGGTTTCTCGCTCGCTGCCGCCCTCCAGAGTCCGCGGGAGAAGGATTCAAGTTGCCAATTTTCCGCTTCACTGAATCCTTGGAGAATGAGATAATGCAAATTATTCTTCTAACCCAGAGTTCTCATAGTCTGCTTGTACCGATGTCCATAAATGCTGCTGCGCGGCCTACCGTTCCAGTCCGTAAATCATCCGTATCCTCAACCATGTTTTGCGTGTCATTTATTCCGAGCGGGAATCCCGCCGGAGAAACTTTCATACTTTGAGGAATTTGGAAGTCGGTCACAGTTAGCGCAAAGTTGCAGTCCACAGCCCGAAGTCAAGTCATATTTTGAAATCTGGACAACTTGGACCCTTCAGCGCTTCCTCTATCCGTATACTCAGGGGCATGCCAGTCAATTCGGAAAGCCACTCTCATCATCTGTATTATATGAAGTCCATTTAACTTTGTCCTTTCCACCTTGAGCGCTATACTCCAGCTTTTTCCTACCCGTCGAAAATGTCTCAAGCCGTGGGGCCAGCCCACGGCGCGGTGATCAATTTCTACTGGGGTGCGTGATTATTGTACTTCGGATGTCATTCGGATGTCTAAGTTGACTCGAAACTGTAGGGTTTGTTTGCTCGACTGCGTATGGCACCAGTCCGCACAGTCCGATGCCAAATTCACAAATCAACCTAGGCTTTTCGGAGTCACCATAAATCAGAGCTACACGTATTTTTCGAATTTCGATGATGGATTGGCCTTCCGGTCTCTCGTACGCATTCATTTGACCCTGCAACGACGCCTGCTGAACTAACACGGCGGGAAGATCGCCTTTCTGTTGTTCGTGCCATTTTACCATTTCAACATCGCGAAGTGTCCAGTTTAGTGTTCCGATTGTCTCACAGTGTCAACGATATCTCGTCGACCATATTGTGTTCTGTGGCTGTACACAAAATACTGGTATGGCAATCTGATACTTCAAGGTTGACCATCACTGATGCTTCCCCCTAGATGAGCAAACCGGGCAATAACTCCCCACTTGTTGGCTCAGAACGGTCCGCAATTGATTTATGTTTGGGAGGATCCCGCTTACGCTATGATTCTCTTGCTCTAGGTATTTCGCAGCGGAAAGAGTTCAAACACTAGTTATAACCGTGGCGTGCGTGGGCTGCAACGAGTTTTTACATCCTGCGGCCTTTGATTTGTGAACTTTTATTCAGAACACAAATGTTCTTTGCTCGACAAGTCTATATTGGTGAGTAACAAACCGTGGAAGGTGACGCCGGTTGCTAAGCACCACTCGTCAGTGGATTCGAAAAAAAAGACGACATCTGCCGTCATTGTGAGTCGTATAGTGCCTTGATTCTTCACGAGATCTGAGAGTTCACCAAGATGTCGCTGCTGTTGGTAGATGACGGCAGAGCACCTACTTTTTAAATTTCATGCGAAGAGCGTTACCATGACAGGGACAGGTCACAAGTTCCCTTTCTTCGAACCACTTGACTGCCTGGCAGCCTCAGCTTGAACTCAAACATTACCAGGCAACTATCTCCGCACACGGGACGAAGCGTGAAGCACAGTTATGCCCTTTACAACGTACCGTTCGAATTCTGCGACAATGCCGCGGAGATGTGCACAACTCTGACTGTCCTAGCGATGCACCTCTATGATTCTATGGTCACCGTTCATCCGGTCGCCTTGCATTCAACATTCAGCATAAACCCGTGAACTGCACAGGAGGAACTACCTGATTCAACATTATTACGCCGTTATCCCACGTCGCCTTCAATATAACGACCCGCGCAGCTTCGCACGAAGAAGGCGATGACAGAAGTGCGCCTGGGCCTGCCGTAACTGAGCACAAAAACGTGATGGTTCCGCTCCCTGCCACCGAATGTATACTGTAATGGAAGGTTTGAAGTCTCCTGGATCTACCCAGCGAGCTCGTCTACTGCAAACCTTCGCCGATGACTGATCCCTCCGACCCCGTCACATCAGAACATGCTCGTGCCATCCCAACGTGAACTCGTCTTTGATGCGTTCGTTCTCGCCTCCAGAGTTCGCGGGAGAAGGATTCCAGTTCGTCCCTTTCCAATTTGCTGAATGCCTGGAGAATACGATTATGCAAATTATTATAACCGATTGTTCTAGTAGTCCACCTGAACGGACGACCGTACTTGATGTTGCCCATCCAGTTGGTAATCATCCGTGTCTTAGGCCGAGTTGTGCATCCCATTTATTCTGTCCGTGAACTCGGTCGGGGGAACTTTAATACTCTGAGAGTTTTGGACGTCGGTCACAATTCGTGCAACGTTGCCGTCCGCAGCTCTAATTCCCACTCAGATTTTGAAATGCTGAGCAACTTGGACCCTTCAGCGCTTCCTCAATACATCTTCGCAAGGATGTGCCGGTCAGTGCGGACAGTCTTTCTCATGCCCTGTTAAATGAGTCCAGTTGACTTGTCCTTTCCGACTTGAGCTCTATCTCTCCGCTCTCTCCTATCCGTCGATGTCTCAAGCTATGGGGCAAGCCCACGACATGCTGATCAACATCTATTGGGGTGCGTGATTAATGTAGTTCTAATGTCCACCGTATGTATAATTCCACTCGAAACTGTAGGATTCGCCTGCTCGACCGCGTATGCCACCAATCCGTGCAATCTGATGCCAAATTTACAAAGCAACCTAGGCTTTTCGGAGTCACCATAAGCCAAAGCCACACGTATTTTTCGAATTTCAATGATGGGCGAGCTTTCCGGTCTCTGGTATGCAATTCATTTGTCTCGGTAACGACGCCTACTGAGCGAACACGACGGAAAGATCGCCTTTCTGTTGTCAGTGACATTCCATTATCTCGACGCGTTCGGTTTAGCGTTCCGATTGTCACACAGAGTCAACGATATTTCGTCGACCATATTGTTTTCCGTGGCTGTACACAAAATGCTGGCATGGCAATCTGATACCCCCAGGTTGGCCGTCACTGATGTTCCCATTAGATCGGCAACTTGGTCAATGGCACTCCGGTTGAGGGAACAGCCGGGTTCGCAGTTGATTTTTAATTGGAGGATCCCGCTTACGCTATGATTCTCTTGCTCTAGGTATTTCACAGCGGAAAGCGTTCAAACACTGGTTATAACCATGGCGTGCGTGGCTGCAACGAGTGTTTATATCCTGTGGGTCTTACTTGTGAACTTTTATCAGAACACAAATGTTCTTTGCTCGACGTGTCTATATCGGTGAGTGACCTACCGTGGAAAGTAACGCTAGTCGCTAATCACCATCCGCCAGTGGATTCGAACCAACGAACTATTCCTGTATTCATTGTGAGTTGTATAATATCTTGATTCTTCACGAGAGTGAAAGTTCAGAAGGTGATTTTTTCCCTGCTTGGTTTCGGTAAGATCTTTCGGAATTAATCCTAAATAATTCTCAACGGAAGTCAAGGGGCAGGAATGGGTCAGTCTCCCGACAATTTCCAAACTCCTTAAGGTAACATATCGCACAGCGAGAATTGTCTTCATGGCGACAGGTTCGTATACGGAACTAATCTTCCCAAAAGTCAAGGTTATTTCACATTCTCCAAACCACGCTCATGATTTGGTGACGGAACATTCAGGTCGTCACTGTGTCTGAGAACGGTTTTGCGGCGATGAGTGACATCATCGCGACGGTTGCAATGTGCTACAAACTCGTAGAAGCCTCTGTGGACCCCCGGAGGTAGAGAGTCTCCTTTCCACCATCTCGGTGGTTGATTCGTGTTTTCAGGATGAGCTGCGTTGTCAGGACTTTAATGATATATATTTTCAATCGTGGGATCGTGGTCACAGCGGCACAAATTCTCATAGTGATCTTGTATGCTTACGCACCGGAGAAATGGAACTGGTGAGGAAATTTCTTTTCTTATCCCGTCGGATCACGTCTTGATACCGAACAGGTTACCGGTCCATTTGTGCGTTGGAAAACTCTATATCAACACTCTGCGTGAGCAACCTTACCAATTTTTTGAGGGTGGCGCAACTAAATCTGTGTCGGGATCTAGTTGCCATGTACGAAAAGCGAACCCGATGTTTTCGATGTCCATCTAACGGTTGAACTACAGGTTGAACGCACGACGCCGATTGAGAGTAAAAGCCGAGTTTTCAAACCTTGTTGATTGCAACATCAAGTTCTCAAACATCATCATCAACACAATGGCCGATATTCCTCATGAGATTGTGCGTATGCCGTCGCATCCGTTTACTCCTGTTGCGGTATGTGCCTAAATGATATTTTTTGGTTATGCACACCATCTTACACGATACCGTCAGCATATGAATGGTGTTTATAAGGAAACCGATGGAAATGGGCAGGTTCGTTTCAGTAATTTCACATGGACGTTATCACCATACCTCTCGCAGGTATATGAGCCGAGAAATGAACCATAGCATCGGCGGTAATGTACTTTACGGATGAACACCACGTTCAACACTCCACCATTCATGAACACAATCACGTACTGTATTGTGGAAACTTGTACATGCATGACGGTTTTTAAGTCATTTTGGTATGGTAGAACCTACCTTTATATTGGGTTCGCGGTCAATCCTGAGTTGAAAAATTGTTGGCCCACCAGGCAAACGATGCCGCGCCAGCTGAGGTTCATTGACAATTTGTGACATGTCACGTCGCAAACTTGTCCAACTTGAGCTTGAGCTTGGAATCTTTACGCTTTTCTGACATGTCGCCTGCCGCCCAGTCACCTGCTATAGCTCAGTGATCAAATCCTCTTGGTACCCATGCAATTGCTACCTGCACATGATGACAACGGTACGACCTCACAATCATTCGTTGACTTCTTCAACTTCATTTACTGGGGTGCGTTTCGATGTTCGTTTTCCACGCGAAGATGCTCACCATAATGATCCTGGTTGAAGGATATGTCTGGTCAACTGTGTATGGTTTCAATCGGGTTTAAACACTGTCCTAATCAAACTAGTCTTCTCGGCGTGTCCGTGCGTAAGGGTTACTTCTACTTCTCGAAGTACCACGACCGCTTGGCCTTGAAAGTCTATGTGCGTGAATTCTTTCCCATCGGTGATCGCGTAGCAGCAGCGCCGAGTATTGCAAATCTCTTTAAGGTTGCCTTCTTATTGTGAGTAGCGACCTCAGACATGGTCGCTGTTTGATGATATTGGTCAGATTTCTCGACATGTGTTCAACACTCGTGTGGGGAATAGGTCTGCATGGAAGTCTGGTAGAACTCCAATGACTAGTTCTGCCTGGTGGTTATTCCTCACGGTTGCTTCTGCATGACAGATCCGCAGCAGGGGAAAACCAGTCTCTGTAACTTCCGCAATCCCGTAAGTTGGAGTGTCTACCTTTTCAGTGCACTCATTAAATTTCTACTCATACTAGGTTTTTGGCGGCGGGAAGTGCCATGACCCTTACTATAACATTCGCGTATGTTAGCCCTATGTATTTCCCATTTGATTTCTAATGATTATAAGGTCGCAATTGTTTTTCTCCCGTCGAGTCTATCTTCGTTAGTCAGCGCTACCAGACACTCGATTATTTATTGCTAATACGTTTATTTAGTGGATTCAAGCAGACTACGCATTTCTGTGATCATTGTGAGTCCGGTAAACCCCAAAAATTCAGGTGACTGAACTTCCTGGTAGGCCATCTCCGCTTTGCTAGCTTTGGGTATGTTCAACCTACCTCGCCATTTCGATGTTATACCTAGCGCACCACTGCAGGCGGTGGGATAAGTAAGTGCCAAGAGGTATCCTTACAACCACCCCCTCATTGTTCCGACAGCCAGAATTATTGTCATGTTAGCTCCACCACCCGATGCAACGGCACAAGGAATATTCAATGTCAGTGCTAATTATTGTGACATGTTAGCTTACATTTTGATGTCGAACTAGATTACGAATACTTTTGAAAATGGGTTCGCAGCCGTGAGCGACATTGTCGCCACCATTGCCATGTGCTTCAAATTTGTCGAAACGGCCATGGACACCAGAAGGTGGGACCCGTCAGCCATTGAGACCACAAGTGATTGGTTATTGAAATACGTCTGTTTCAGGATGTCATCTCTTCTTAGACGTCTTATGATATACACAGTCCATCGAGGTATTGTTGTAACTTCAGTGCAGATTTTGACTCTGGTGCTCTATTGGCACGCTCCGGACAAATTGTACTGGTAAGAGAACCGTGTAACGCTCAACCTACCTGTTTATGACATTGAACAGGATGACGTTTCATATGTGCGTCGGCAAGCTCTACGTCAACACGCTGCGTGAGTCAACTGATGTCGCCATCGTCGCCTATTTTTCGACTAACATTGTCGTCCATGTAGTCGCAATGTAAGAACCCAAAGCCGCGTACCATGCAGTCCCATGTTTCTGACATTGTAAATAGGTTGAACTCACGACGACAATTGAGATCAATTTCGGGGTTCATGGATCACAGCGAGCGCAACGAAAAACCCTCCACTCTCGTTGTCCATGCCATCGCGCATTCAGCTAACGAGATGAAGGCTTCGATGTGATGGTATGGTGTCAATATTGCTTCCTGAGCAGCTATTCTGAATTCTACCTTTGCTCAATGAAATAGTCGCAACACTAGGCTCGTTCATCGCGATGTTGGTGGCTTGTGCTCCTGATACCTCCTGATATTTATCTGTTTGCGTTGCTGGTGGTGCAGTTGGGGCAGGCTCTGGTTCCGCCTCAAAGGCATTGGCAGTTGGTTCGCTGATTGACTCAAAAAACGGCGTACTGTTAGGCTCGTACCACTGTAACAGAAGTGGCCTACATAGTTACATGTCATTCGCCCAATCGCATCGGTCGCCTTGCGTTTGTACTGCAGTGAGAATGACGGAAGGTCCTATGTTCGGTTTGGCTGCGAAATCGTCCACTCTATTTTATAACGGGGTAAACCCCGGATTTGACTATCGGTAATTAAAGTTGTGCCGAGTCGGACCTAATGGCGGAAGCACTTAAACTTAATTTGTGACCTGCAACGGTTAGGCTCGATTTGTCGAATTCACTCAATGGCATGTCCCACGCAAAATCTCTGCAGCAACCAAGCTGGCGAAGGCCGCCTCTTGACATCATGCAGTCGCCATCTGCAAGTGATGGGGACACCGCCCAATTCCTTGCTTTCATGAATAACGCTTTCTGGGGTGTGTCTCAATGTTTGTTCTTGGCGGGGTCGACGCTTATCAAACGATTTTGAATGTAGGAACGGTGGTTTCAACTGTGTACGTCCTATGTTATGTTACACGACAAGTTGCTAACTCAACGAAACGTAGACTTTTTGGTGTTTCTTTATGCCAGGGGTACTTTTACTTTACCGACTACGACGATCGTTTGGCCTTAAAGGTCTATGTGCGTCCATTCCTTTCATTGATGACAACTACCCAGCAACACTGAGCAATCGAATTGCTTCAAGGTCACCTTCTTATTGTGAGCAGCGGCCAAAGACCTATTTAATGTTCGCTGACTTTCTGAACTTGACAGGTTCCTTGACATTTCTTCGACCGTCGTATGGACGGCCGGTTTGCACAAAAGTCTGGTAATACCCTCAAACTACGTCTGTCTGGCGATGGTGCTTCACAATTTCATCCGTACTGCAGATCCTGAATTGGGGGATATCCGTTTCGCCAACTTCCGAACGACCGTCCGTCACATTTACTCTTGTCTCGGAACGCTCGCGTATTGTTTATCTCTAACAGATATGCGGCAGCGGAAAGTGTCATCACCCTCGTTTTGACCTTCTTGTAAGTTGACCCTACCCATTTCCATGGTTTCCATTGATAGCTGCAAGGACACAACTATTCTTCGCCCATCGAGTCTATATCCGTAAGTCACGCGGCACCGCACCGCATAACACACCGTTTGTTGCTAAATAGTCTTCACCAGTGGGATCGTACAGACGAATCATTCCCATAATTATTGTGAGCGAAATACACGCCATCTCGTTCTGTGTCTAATATGGTCATCTGGCAAGGCTTTATTTGCGTTGATAGGCTTGGGTAAGTCACCTAATATCCGTTTTTAAAGTCTCTCCTCAACCTCAATCTAGTCGGAGGGTTAAGTTGGTACCAAGAGAATCGCTGTTGCACCTGTCGCCCTGATTATTTCATTAGCTAGAGTAATATTTGAGTTAACAAACTCATTCGGTGTAATTGTTACACGAAAATTCAAGGTTCGTGCTAAGTATCTTTTCGATTCGACATAAGTTCTGATCTCGGTTAGATTGTCAATGGGTTTGAGAATGGGTTTGCTGCCATGAGCGATGTTGTTGCCACTATAGCCATGTGCATTCATTTTGTTGAATCCGCCATGGACACCAGGAGGTGCGATGCTCCGCCCACAGAAAAGCCATGTTACCTACTTATTCCCTTATGCCTGGTCTAGGATGACTTCTCTTCTCAGACGCCTGATGATCTACACAGTCAACCGCGGTATCCTCGTGACCCTGTTTCAGACTTTGATTTTGGCGCTGTATTTGAGTGCTCCGTTAGGACTAAACTGGTAATCGGACTCTTCTGCTCGGTATCTTGTGTTTAACGATAAATAGGATCCCGTTTCACATGTGCGTCGGAAAGCTCTACGTCAACACGTTCCGTAAGTGAATCAATGTCGGTGTCGTCATTTTTTTTTACTAAAAATCATTCATCCAGTCGCTATGTAAGAGAGCCAGATCAACAATGGTCGTCACATTTTTTTCTGAAACTTTGAGAAACAGGTTGAATGCCCGACGGCGATTGAGATCAAACGCGGGCTTCACAAATCGGAACGAAAGCACCGCAAAATCTTCGACCATTATTATCAACGCCATGGTGAATTCGGCGGACGACATGACGGCTACCTTGGACTGGATGCCTTCAGCGGTGGGTCGTGGGTGTTTCTTTCTGGGTCATCATTCTCAGTGCACTATTATGTCAGGCATTCGGAAATAGTCACAGCAGCAGACACGCATCATGAGGTTAATTTTTACTCCTGAGCAACGTGCGCGGTAGTAACCTCTGCACGCCGTTTGCGTAGGGTCGAGACTTCCGCACCCCAGTGAGAATTGTTTCAGCGGGTCGGTCCGAGTCTGAATGTCGCTCCTGGAGTTCCATTATTATTTTCAGATAACTGTAGGGGTCACTATTAAAACATTAGATGTAGAACAGATGAAGATTAAACAACTCAATTCGACGTTTTGCGCGTTTAGTTTGTACCTCAGCAGCCTCAGAGGCTAGCAGGGTCTAGCCAATAAATAAAAAATTGACGTGTCGTAATAATCGCGATTTCGTGTGTGACCTACTGACGTGGTCACGCTTCACGTTCTTCAATCGGATCTACTGACATGTCCACCCTCATCCCGTGGAAGGCATCCTCTTGATATCCATGCAGTCCCCACCAGCAAGTAGTGGAAATACCACTGCCCAATTCCTTGGTTTTATGAACACTATTTACTGGGGTGTGTATTTATGTTCAAATTTCGCCAGGTGGATGCTTACAATGCGAAGGTTCTGTGGTTTCAACTGTGTACGTTGCCCAGGCAGCTCCCCGGCATTCTTTTGTCTCACGAACCACAGGCTTTTCGGCGTATCTATATGCCAGGGTTACTTTTACTTTTCCAATTACAATGACCGTCCAGCTGTAAAAGTTTGCGTGCGTCCATTCTTCGTAGCTAATGTCAACGACGCAGCAAACTGAGCTACCCGAATTGCTCAAGGTTACGTTCTTACTGTGAGCGGCTCCCAAAGACCGCCATTAGCATTCGCCTACCTTCTGAACCGGACAGATTCCTTGATATTTCTTCAACCATCGTATGGACAATTGGCTTGCACCAAAATCTGGTGGGTCATCTGACTAATTCTACTTGGTAGTCGCGTTTCACACCTTACTCACTACGGCAGATCCGGAGCTGGAGAATTACTACTTCTCTGGCTTCTGAAATCCCGTCTGTTAAAACGTCCTATATCCCGAAACGCTCACTTACTGTCTAATACTTTTGTCAGATTTATGGCATCGGAAAGCGTCATCACCCTCATTTTGATCTTCTTGTAAGCCATTATCCTTTGTTTCTACGCTGTCACTTAATAGTTTTAAGAACACAAATGTTCTTTGCCCGTCGAGTCTATCTCTGTTAGTCATGGTGCCCACTATAGATCACATTTGCACGCTGCTCAATCAATTTTATCAGTGGATGCACATAGACTACGCCTCCCGATAATCATTGTGAGTGAAATGCATTTTGCACCTTCTTGAGTCTAATA
>ML170284.1:31021-43267 GCA_004355085.1 Rickenella mellea | reverse complement strand
CATTAGATGGTGCTCGTGATTGGCACCCAAGATAGCTTACTTCACTGGTGTTGGATCAAAGAACGCCTAGCCTTTACCTCATAAAATAGCCCCTTGGTGTCTTGTTCATCCGTTATTGTAGCTAGTGTAGAAAAAAATTGTACCTATGTCTAACAGTGATGGGACTCAACCTCCCAAGAACGCAAATATCGCGCAGCCGAATTGGAGCCTCGACCTCAAGGCCTCAAGTCTCGTAATTAGCGCCACACGTCGGCGCTAGTCAGGTTCGAACTCGAGATTAGTTAAATTGCAATAGAATAGTTCCGTACCTTCGTTCGATGGTAACTTAACTTAGAAAATAATCGAATGCCGTACTGATAGCTGGTGACCAGCACGCAAAAGACTTCTACGGTGCAATCGTACAATGAATTGCATCGGGATAAACACCATCGTGCAGATGCTGAATGAACGAGACGACCACGAATGCCTACGGGTGAGGCGGCGGTGTGAGTGCCTTCGACCCCAATGCCTAAATGGATTTATGTCAACTATCAACGCCAGTCGAGAACCCACACTGACCTCCTTATGAGTGAAGCTACTTCGGTGAATACTGGAGATGGGCTAAAACAGTGCCCCATTAGAATTGTACTGTAGCTCATAACCAAGATTCAGTGGCACGACGCACCATTGCGGGTGCCAAATCAATGGATGACAGCACCACATCGGTTGGATCTACCAGAGCTTTGACACCAAATGTCGAAGATTGTTCGGTACCATCGCTCCGGTCTGTGAATCCTGCGTCGGATCTCAATCCTTGTCGAGCATTCAACCTGTCCTCAGAATTTTCAGAACAGCTGCGAAGCCAATTGTTGCAGGGTTTCTTTCTTACATTGCGACTGAATTGATAGCAACGTTAACGGGGTGACAATTTCGGAGTCGACATCAATTTACTTACGGAGCGTATTGACGTAGAGTTTGCCGGCGCACATATGAAGTGGAGCCCTTGTTGAAGTTTACAAATGTGGATTGAACAGGAGAAGAGCCATTTACCAGTATAACTTTTCGGGAGCGCACCAATAGAACGCTACGATTGAAATGTGAACCAAAGTCACAGTAATACCTCTATTGACTGTGTAAATCATGAGACGTCTGAGGACAGAAGCCATCCTAGAGCACGTATGTTGGTAAGTTGCTTATTGCCCTATGATTGCGCTTCAACTTCTCACCTCCTTGTGTCCAATGCCGACTCAACAAATTTGAGGCACATGGCAATGGTGGCGACTGTGTCACCCACAGCCGCGAACCCGTTCTCCAGAAGATTTGCAACCTAGCGCGGCATCAGGACCTAGATGAAGTCTTCAATATTCAATCATGGGCACAAACTTTGACTCTTGCTGCAGAAATTGCATCGCTTGAGGTTGTTAATGAGAGGGTAATCCTAGCTGCGATAATGATGAGTGAGCTAGTGGAATGTACAATAATGTCTCATGTCACTCACTTATCCCGCCACCTGCGATGAGGTTGAGAATCACTTCAAACAGAAACCGGAGGATGGCTGAGTGGCTTACCCAAAGCGATCATTGCAAAGATGACCTGCCAGGTGTCAATTTTAGATGATAGACTATGGTTCTATTGTACTCACAATGATTACTGGGATCGGTGGTCTGCTGGGATGCACTGGAGGTCCGTCAGCAGCAGAAAATGTGGGGCATGGTAACTCACAAAGATAGACTCGATGGGCGAAGAACATTTGTGTCCTCATGAACAGAATATAGCGACAGCAGGAAAATAAGTGGGGTAAATAGCTCACAAGAACGTCATTGTCAGGGTGCTGACGCTTTCCGCCACTAAAAATCTACCGGGAGCAGTAGTTCGTCAAGCGTTCGGTGATATAAGCAGTGGTTTTGACTGACGGGCTTGAGAAAGATAATGAAACAGATGCTCCCCAATTCTGGACCTGTCAAGGAGAAACCAGCCATCAAACATAGTCGCCGTCTACACATAGCTCCATGGCCTTACAATATCTGTGTGCAAGCCAGTCGTCCACGCAATCGTTGAAGAAACGTCAAGGAATCTATGTGATTGAGAAGGTTGACGGATAGCAATTTGTTGCTGGATCGTTACCCACAATAAGAACGAAACCTAGGAAAGATTAGGCTTGCTCAGTGTTGACGCATTGTAATTGCAAGTATGGACGCACATAAGCTTTCAAAGGAAATCGGTCGTTGTAGTTGGAAAAATAAAGGAAACCTTGGCATATGGATACACCAAACAGCCTGCAATCCGTTACAGAGAATGGCGTGATGTGAAGCCCATGAGATGACATACACGGTTTGCCAGACGAAGCCTTCATTAAATGTAAGATTATGAGTGCGTCGCCATGCGAAACGAACAATGACACACCCCAGTAAACTATGTTCAAAAAATCGATAAATTCGGTAGCGTCGTCATCACTTGCGGATGGTGACTGCATGGATGTCAGGAGGAGTTGGGTGAAGATGGTGGTGGAGGTTATGCGAGGTCATGATATATGAATCTGTTGAATGGTCTCATGTCCAAAAAAATCGAAGGTCGCTGGGTGGCGTGACCGGTCACACAATTGTGCTGCTTTTTTGCCGTCGACCATTCCACCATCAAATCCATGCATAACCTTGTTACATCCCGTCCTTTGTCCAATACATATGTACGATGACCAATTGCGATAGAGCGAGAACTTTTGAATTGTGTACGTTACCATTTTATAGTGGCACAAACCTAACGCTTCTACGCTCGTTACAGAAATGAATGCCGGCGCCACCATGGGCTGCTTCTGAGGCGGAGTCGGGTAGCTCTTTGACTCCCATGCTCGCAAATAACGGAAATGAACTCCTCCCAATTTCAACTCGACCGCATATCAACTTGGCTAGCCTCGATATGGGTCGATGTGACTATGTGAACATCATGAACAGGTTTGGCAATTGGAACAAAATGCAGTCCACTCAAACTCGAAATGTCAACTCAGGAAGTAAACATTCCCGACTCACCACCGCAGGTATATAGTCGAAGGAGGCGTCATCTCATCTGTGGAACTTGAACTTTCGTTGACTTCGCTCTGAACTAACAATCCAATCGTCTTTCTGCATTGAACCTATTCGGGACGGGAGTATCTTTCGAACTCGGGACATCTGCAGCTTTCGAGATACGTTCATCAACCAATACTGAAGTTCCTGTTTCGTGTTTCCTCAAAGACGATTTGGCGTGGGCCGGAACACTGTGGCACTTCCTGCTTTGAGGATCTACATCTGCCTGCTACAACCAACGCTATGCCAGCCGACTCCAGTCATCACCTGGCGAAAACGTGTGCTTCTATATTGAAGAAGCTCCACAGGTGGCCGGATAGCGGATAGCAGAAGCCATTTAACTGTTTTTATTCGATTTGCTTCGCTCGTTGCGTATCGACGGCCAGTACTCGGGTATGGATGGCCTTGTGGAATTTCGCGAAGATTTGCACATTCAAAGGGGCTCATTTATGGTCAAAACATCTCCATTTCGGTGGTATATTGGCATGTCTTCGGAATCCTGTATTCAAGCTTTTTACGCAAGTGCCAAACGCGTCTTGATGTTTCTGCAGGCAATGGCACAACACTTCAGGAATTTTTGAACCGATCCGCGTGCCCATCGTAGACTGCCGCGATGCGGAGGGGAAACATACATTCGTCGATCTACACGACATACATGTCTGCCTTAGCCATTACTGTATTGATGCAGTCACTGCGCAGGACCCAGGTATTGTATGATTAGGCATCGACGACAAAGTGAAAGTGCAGGTTGCATGCCGTGACTCGGAGGCGGTTGCGGGTCATTCAACTCATATCAAGGCTTGGCGGACGCTCGAACATCTCCTTGGGCCCTTCGCGTTCGAAGTGAGGCGTTCCTCTAGATCACGATTAAATGTACACCGGTGCGTTTCGGATTTTGATTTAGAGGCATGTGTCATTGCATATCCTATTGCTGATACCATGTTATCCAAAGGTACAGCAGTGGCGTTGTGAATTCAGAATGTTTGAGTAGTTTGTGCACACGCCAATGCGTGGGCGGACATTGTGCCCACATGTACAGTAGGGATCTGCGCGCATGGTGCTGATTCCATCATATCTCTAGATGGCCTTTGTCATTTATCATTTATTTTGAGCGACTTCCTCCATGCCCAAGAGTTTTTCTGAATGACCGTTTTCACGCCTCAATACAGTTGATAAGGTTCGACGGAACGCCCGTAGTGGATTTCCGCGACTGAATTGTTCTCGCAATGTTTGGAGGATATTTGTAAACGCCGTCGGCCCGGCAACTCGGCGTTCCTCGGACGCCACAAGCTCACGCCACAGTCAACACGCACCGACTCACGCCCATTTATTACCCCCGTTCCTGAGGATCATTCAATCGATCACTTCTCGCTAATCCTTTCGTGGTCATCTATTTGTAAGTGGCGTTTTGCTTCCGTCTTACTTCTTCCAACGACGACGACCAAGAGTCCGCATGCCAAAATGCCCCCCAGCGACGCAGGATTCCTTGAGCTGAACTTCTGGGGTGAGCTTCGCAATTCTGATTTATTTCATTTGCTGATTCTCCCGACGAAGGTTTCCTGGTTTCACTGGTGTAAGCAGGGCCTCGCTAGACATTCTCCCGTTCCCTTGATTGGGCACAATGCAGGCTACTCGGTGTTTCGATATGCCAAGCTTACTTATATTTCACTAAGTACAATGATTGGTGGCCTCTGAAGCTCTTGGTACGTTGCTTCTATCCGTCGTCTGAATCGCAACTGAGACATCGTCGGGATTGGTCGCTTCAAGGTCTTGTCCTTGTTGTGAGTGTCCTCTAGTTGCATCTTAACGTTCACTGAAGGTATTCCAGGACTCTTGATATTTCTGCGACGTTCCTTTGGTCATTCATTATCCACAAAATTTTGGTAAGACTCCTGGACTTTGTATAGACAAGTTTGCCAGATAAAATCTCCTTCTAGATCCTCAGTTGGGGCTCGCCAAAAATTTCGTACGGAGGGAAAACGTCGGTCTATGTCTTATTTCTGTAATTATGCTGTCTGAAACATTTCCTCGCTTCTCAGACTTTTAGCAGTGGAGAGTGTCGTTACCATCCTCGTCACCGTCATGTGAGTCCACACTCGACACCCACATTCTTCCGTGCTGAAATTCTTCAAGAGCACAACTTTTCTTTGCCTATCGTGTATACTTAGGTAGGTTACCCATGCATTATATCCGATGTCGCTGATCACTTCCCAGTGGGCGGACGCAAGCTTCGCATTGTACCCATCCTGGTTGTAAGTGTGTTCTAAATTCGACTCATTACGTATTCTCAAAGTAGAATTTAAGGTCGCTTTTGCATTGCTCGGTTGGGGTAAGGAGAAACATAGCGTGCGCTTCATCAAACTCACGATGTCACGAATTCCGCAGGATCAGGGATTGGTAAGATATTTCACACACCTCCATCAACCGCAGCCTCTGATGCAATTGTTCAACAGCGAGAGTAATCCTCATGGTCGTAACTCCGATGTCTCAAATGGTATCGACGAAGATGAAGGTGATCATTTTGAGTTACAATTAGGCTTCGTCGGTTTGACGCATTTGCAGGTCGTCAATACGCTTGAAGGAGGTTTCGCGGCAGTTAGTGACATCATCGCAACCGTTGCGATGGTCGTGATGTTTGCAGACTCGGCATTGCATACAAAAAGGCATTCAACTGGTCCCGCCTCCATTCGATGGTTCCCTGACGGTTTATGTCGAATAGATTGAACTCCGTCCTGAGAACGCTACTCATCTATACCTTCAACCGCGGCATCGTCGTAACGGCTGCACAGGTGTCGATGGTAGTCTTGTACCTCTGTGGGCCGCAAAAGTTCTACTGGTGAATAACCTGCGCTCTGCAAGCCATTCCCGGATTTGACATAGGGAATAAACAGGAATCCTGTGCATATGTGCTTGACAAAGCTCTATGTCAACACGCTTCGTGAGTTCGGTAATGTTCTCGTCATCAACTATGTCGCTGAAACCTTACTCCCGATACAGTCGCCATGTAAGGGATACGGTTTCAAAGCGTTACGTACGGTTTTCTTGACAATTTCCATGTGTTGAATGACAGGTTGAACGCTCGAGCCCAACTACGGTCGCAAGCTGCGTCGAACTCGACACATGAGCTGTCCACCAAATCTGCGACCGAGGCGCAGTTCGCCAATTCCCGCTCCGTTGTTCTTACACATGAGATGAGGTCGACTATGGAGCGGAGCCGAGTCCGATCAGTCTTGGTGAGTCATGTCAGGCTGGTAAAATTTAATCTGCAAATCCGAACTTCATTTTTCGTTGGCAGGACATCTCAACAACGTCATCAGGAACCCCAAGCGAGTATGTCTCTCAAGGGGATGCAACAACAACAACCGCTGATTCCTCCGTGAGTCCTCCCTCTATCTCTTTTACCAGATAATGTAGTGTTTTGCTCACATGATGATAATTCTCATCGCAGGTGCCCAAACCAGTGCCGGTGCACTCGATTGAAAACATTCATTTAGAAACACAGTGACATCGGACTCATTCGCATGCATTCCACCGCTATCTCTATCCTTCGCAATCTACTTCGCATATATATCTCAATGTATTATATCCTTGGCACGGGCACGACTCGATTGTAAATGGAAAGACAATTGCAATGGAAGCCGAGATGACGATGGTTATCGTCTCCTTCATAAGAATTTAAGATTAGAATAATGAAGAATTTGGGATTCACTTCAGCCAATCATGACGACCTTACCTTTAACGTGGCGGTGTAAATGTATTCACCTGGGTTCGAACGAGCATCCTACATGCATGGAAGGTTTTACGTTCGGAACTGCGGATCAACAATACACTTCCGAGACCGTGACTCTTTGCAAGAGACTCTCATCGTCATCGCCCAAATATGATCATCCAACTGCCCGAGGACGTTCAAACCACTCTACTCGCATGCGCAGATCTTGGAAGTCTGAAGGCACTCTCCCTACAGTGCTTTGCATATGAATCTGCAGGTCACATATCGGGAAGCATTGTTTGTAGTAACCAAACAAAGACAGATGTGACGTACCCAAGCTGCAAAGGTCCTCCGATTTCAAGCCCTACCATCCCACCATCCGGCCTTGAAAGCATCCCATGGCACCCAGGAAGCCTTGAGACACATTTTATCCCCCGTACAGTGCTGCCAACATCCACAGCGAGATGTTGCGCCATGCCATTCGTGTGACCAACTTGTGACTGAAAACAGATACAAACAACATTTCCCAAAGAGGGACCTGCAGTTTCATATGCAAAGCACTGTAACTAGTAAATTCTGGCGACAAATCTGCTCACCCGTGATCTTCCGCAAGACGATTGTGCGTGGGACTTGGGCAACCGCTGAAGCCGCGGTAGAAACTCTTTTACAGTCTCGCGAGATATGCTACCTTGTGTGGTGAGCGACTGCATTTGACTTAGAGGAGTGTGATGAGGTTGTTTTAACTCAGTCTATAGGCGTTTCACATTTATCATCAACGTCAAGGGAGATAACCGACGTGGACTCTCGAGGCTATTTCGGACCAACAGAGGAGATAGAATGACCCCTCGTCGGACTCTCCCTCCCAATCTTGCAAAATTACTAGCGAGAATGACAAGCCTTAAACTTCTCAAGTTCTCGATCCCCGTGGACACCGCGCCTTTGTTCGAAGCAGCTTTCTCGGCGGCTTCGGCTCCATTACGTTTTGAAAGTGTTCGAGGACTTTCCACCGATACCTCTTGTCATTTCCTCGTCCAGTACTGCCCTGAAATACGTGCTGTAGCGGTAGATCTCGCGGCGAGATGGCGACACCAGACCATACCGTCCGAGACATTGGTGCTATCCCTCATCGGTTGCTCAATTCAATTTTTGAGTCTGTGGGATTGTTGGAGCTCCAATTTAACCTCAGGTAATTACTCATCTTTCACCCTCGACGGAAGTTGTAGAATGGTTTCCAGCTGTCGTGCAATCAATGCCAAATATTGTAACTTTGCAAATGTTTCACATTGGTCATGTTGCATTGTTTTTTAAGGTGAGAAGCTGCCAAGTTCAAGTACACAACTTCTTTACTTCTCGCGAAACATAGGAACATCTTAGGATACTGCGAGGCATGAAATCACTTAAACGACTCGAAATTATCGCCAAGGGAGGCGTGAATTTTGGGCAGGATATCGACCTGCAAGACGGAGCCGCAAAAACTTGGGTCATTGAAACCGCTCTGGCTGCTTGCCGTTCAATGGAAAAAATGCTAATACAAGATCGATTCCGGGGACAAATCATATATGGTGACTATCCGAAGACGGGAAGGCTTGCGGTGATCGAGGAGGAATGTAATTTGCCACGTCCCCCAAGGCATGACGAAGATGTTGCAGGTCGGAATTGCTGTAGGGAGGAATACTGGGAGTACGAGTAGTCTGAGGGGTACCAAGTCCAGCAAACCGTCACCCTAACCGCCCCATCTCGTTTTCTGCTTTGATACTTATTCGACACACCATCCACTCCTGTACGAGCATCGCCACCGAGTCGTTAGTGTACCAATGCCATCTTCAAAACACAACGGACTTTGCTAAATTATAAAATTTCTGCCTATATATGTAGTCCTCGAGTCCCTTCTCACTTCGCGACATTGCTGAGGATACCCGCTTCCCTGGCCCATCAGCAGACGTCAGAGTCCACAAACCCGCCGCCAGCTGATAAGAGATGCCCACACGCTTTCTGCCGGAAGACTTGTACACGATCACCAAATTTGGAACCCGGGCTTCGCAAAAAGCTCCACTCAAATTATTCCTGCAGTCTCGCAGCTTAGCTTAGTGAGCGTCAAATCTTCAATCATCACCGCTAATTCTACGGAGGTTCAATGATCAGTTCGGAAGGCACCCAGAATTCGACTGTTCTCGACTGTTCACAAAATGGAGATGGAGCCGCACAGGGACGCTTTCGCACCCCATGGTGCATCAAGTAGGAAAGGTACGATTGATGATCCGCAGCCAGGGGAAAAACTACATAAGATAGTCGTGTTGCCGGCTTGGGAGGTGATTTACAAAGGCAGGGATGCAGCGAGGATGCGCATCAGATTAGGCAGGTCCCATTCAAAACTCCCAGTATTTGTGAACGAAAACATGCTGTTGTGGGCGAATGTGGTGTAAGAAGAATGCAGGAACATTTTTTGCTCGTTACGAAGAGGCAGGAAGAACTTCATATCTAGTCTAGGTCAGAGAACATTGTTCCAGCCTACGTCGCGGCACTTTTTGACGAGGCGCTTGACCTCCTGTGAACGAGCGCGCGTGGTGACCATGAGCGCATCCGCCATGTCGACAATGACGAGATCGTCTACACCCAGACATGCAACGAGACGCCGGGAGCCGGGACGATGACGCCTCCAGCCATCTGTTAGGTAACAACTGCGGTGAAGGTTTACTCGTCAAAAATCGGCCGTATCACGGAAGTGAAGTATAATGGTGACGTAAAGATGACGTGAAGTAGTTGGGGTTACTCACCCAGGCGGTTGTCCGCAAGAATCTGAGGCTGATTGGCTTCCGCAGGAAGCATGTCAGCTAGGGACGAGATATCTCCAACATCGTCCCAACCTACGATATACATGAAAAGTGGACGAAAGGAAATAAGATCTCGATGACGAACCGAACGTAGGGGGAACTACCGCCACTCTTCCTTGCTCCGCAGCAGGCTCTGGTACTGCATTGTCGATCGGAATTTTCTCCAACCCTGGCCAAATCTTCTCGAGAACTTCCGCTCTTAACGCCTCATCATCCCACTTCCCTGCGATCTCCATTAACCCTTCATGCAATGCAGGCTTGTACTCCTTAGATAATTCCATCAAGAACGAGGCTCTGGTGACGAACATCCACCGTTGCATCGGTAAATACCCGTGTTCACGTACGCCGCAGCAGTGTGCACATCAGGGTTTCCTTTGAACGCGCTCACGGGGTGGGCATTTGGCGCATTTGGTAGCCCAAGCTGGTCTCCCAGTCGTACATAACCAAACCCGGTTACTGGACCCGAAGGTGCGATGCCAATAGTCACAAGGTATCCTTGTGTCGCCACCTCTGCTACTTCAGCTACTGCACTTAGAAATGCGTCATCACCGGAGATCATGTGGTCTGCTGCGAAACTGCCAATATTGATGATTGCGTTTGGGTCGCGACGGTTTATGATGGCCGCAGCCATACTGTCTTTCGGACCTGGTTCGGTGAACAGATTCGAACTGAGAAGGTCAGGGAGTTGTTCATTGATCGCCTTTTGGTGTGCGACATGAGTGACGACGGTCGTAAGTGCAGCCCCTGCGAGTGGTATAAAGCGGTTCCAGGTAGATTGGATCATAGAGTGGCCGGAAAGAAAAGAATTTAGGGTAATTTTCGCGATAGCGGCCAGAGACGGGTGCCAGCTCCGCCAGCGGTAATTACTACGTAGAAACCAGGTATCTCGCGCGAAGGGAACGGCAGGGTCGTGATGCCGCTGTTTCCGAGTGGACTAGGTATGTCATCGGTGGGTGTTGCGGAAGGCGTTAAAGAGTGGCTTGAGCTAGGCGCACTCGGTGTGGGGAGACCAGGAGTATTATTTCCATTGCTCTTTATCATGGGATGTATCAGATCCAATAGGTGAAAAAGTCATGACAGCGAAAGTGATCCTTGTATTGCAGACGAAAACGCTGACCTGCATATTGTCCTTGAGGATCTTTTCCAGCGCCGCATTGGCGAGGGAAATTCCGTGCATACTTGTCTCCACTCCGAGATTTCGACTTGCTGGAATTTACCACGCCAGATATGTTGGAAGGTCGAAACGAAAAAGAGTAGAAACATACCGACTGCTGCACGACGTCCAAGATCTTTTCGAACATTGACTCCACGGTTCCATGGTGGTTCCCGCGGACCCGCGCTCGTAACCAGAGCCACCAGACATGAGGACAGTTAGAAATTCACTTCTGATTGAGCTTGACTGAAGAACAGTTGTCTTCTCAGAATTGCGCCACCTATGCAGGACTGATCAGGAGTAAAAGCCACCGATATTTATAGACCCACTGCACTGCTTACGCAATGACGGAGATCAAATTAGCTTGATCACATCCTACCATGGACCAGTTACCTGAGGATGTCGAACTCGCCATCCTCACGTGGGCCAATCGCCAGAGTTCACTGAACCTTTCGTTAGTTAGTAAGAGATGGCGGATCGTCTGTCTCCCGGAAGTCTTCCGAAAGGTAACCATATTCGGAACCTGGGCTGTTGCGGAACCTCGAGTCACATTATTCCTGAAATCTTGAGAACTATGCAGCTTCGTTCAGTGAGTATTTAATCGTGAACATTCCTCCGGCAGAGCATCACTAAATGAGGTTGGAAGGCAATTCGATATGATCATTTACGTCAAAGGAGATGACCGTCGTGGCCTCGCATGGATATTTTCGCCTAACAAAGGAGACAGAATGGTTCCCAAACGCGACTTCCCTTCCACTCTTGTCAAATTGCTCACGAATATGACTGGCTTGAGGCTCTTGCGGTTCTCCATTCCAGCCGAGAATGTGCAGTTATTTAACGATGCCTTCTCCAAGGCGTCTTTACGCTTACAGTCCGTGCGCGGTTTGTCACTCGGCATCAGCAATTATTTTCTTGTCCCGTACTGTCCTGAGCTGCAAGCTGTATCCATTGACGCAGCATCGAGGTGGCGGCGCACGAACGTCAAATCCGATCCTTGTTCTTTCATACGCTCGTTTGCCGGACGTCCTATTCAGTTTTTCAGTATGTGGGATTGGTGGACCACGGAAACAACCTCCGGTGATTACGATCGCCTTTGCCTCATGCGTTAGCTGATATCATATTTGATTATCCCTTCAGCCATCCTCGAAGCATTGCCAGACCTTAAGACTCTTCAAATGGGGCATTTCGGGTCGCAACTGCGGTTACATGTAAGTAGAATCTCTCTCCCTCTCTTTCTAGTGCGCTACTCATATCGTGTAGGAACATCTCATGATATTGAAGAACTTGAAATCTCTGGAGCAATTCGAATTCGTCTCAATGTGGCATGTGGATTTGGGTGTTTCCGGTGACCTTCGTGCAGAATCCACACAGAATCAGTTGAAAGAAAGTATTCTCGGAACTTGCCCTGGCATCCAGCGATTCAATATTCAAGTACCTCTCGTCATGGACGTGTCATACGGCGGGTGCTTAATAACCGATATCGAAACTGCGAGCATGGTGCGTCCAAGGATGTGC
>ML170284.1:8683-24605 GCA_004355085.1 Rickenella mellea | reverse complement strand
GGCGTTCTTGTTGTGAGTATCACCAAAAGGATTGATCACTTCCTTTCCATCGATCCTACCACCTGACAGAGTCCTCGACATTTCTGTGACTGTCTTGTTAACGACCAGTTGGCACACACTTCTGGTAGAATTCTCCGGTACCTGACTGGTAATTTCTCATTATCCTTGTTTTCTAGATCGGAAACTTGGGCAAACAAAACCCTTCCCAAGGCGAAACCCCGTTCGTATTAAATTCTTTCTTCTCAGAAATTTGTCAATTTGTGCTAGGTTTTTGGTATCGCAAATCGGAACCATCATCATAACTCTGCTGTATGTAACCATCTTTCCCGGGTTGATAAGCCTGTTTGAGAGTTCTTGCAAAGAACCCAGACATTTTTCGCCCGTCAGGTCTACCATGTTTCGTAACAGACCAGACACCGCGTCATTTGGTTGCTGAACGACACTTTAAGTGGATTCAAAGAGACGACTCGTCCCCATACTTATTGTGAGTTCAATATTGTAATCCCCTTTTGACTTCTCACTCTTTCACAGCTCCTTTTTGCGTTGCTTTCAGCATGTAAATTTCCCCAACCCCATCGTGGTCCTATTAATAAATTAATACCCACTTCAGGCGCGGGAATCAGTTTGTCATTTGACCTATCAATCCACCGTGGTTTCATTCAACTTTCTTTTTAGCTAGAATCGCCTTCGCAAGCATGCCTTCGCAGCGCGAGATTTTAAAACCAATATTCAAGGTTCGTCCGAGTAGGCCGCGACAACATGCAACCTCATCCGAAACTAGGTAATGGTAACGTGCGATGGTGGTTTCGCAGCATTGAGCGACATTGCGGCCACAGTTGCGATGTGTCTAAAATTTGTTGAAACGGCCACATACGCAAGGAGGTGAGAAATCGCGGCTTGGTTACACAGCGGGAATATCGCGATAAATGTTCCAGGTTGAGTTCTGTTATTAAACTCCTGCTCATCTACACCATCAATCGAGGAGTACTTGTAACTGCCGTGCAGATGGTCATCCTCGTGTTATTTTGGTTTGGACTGGACAAATTCTATTGGTGGGCGGACTTGTCCCGTTCGTTCTGAATTTTGGTTTGACAATGAACAGGGTTCCGGTGAACATGAGTATCGGAAAATTCAACGTCAATACGCTACGTAAGTCAATGTATAACAACACAGCTTTTCCAAGTTGATATTTCCGTCGATCCAGTCGCAATGTGAGAGAAAGTCAAATGAAGCCAGTAATCACTCTTACTGACAATATAGACGACAGGTTAAATTCGAGACAGCAGTTGAGATCAAAGACAGTGTCATTAAGAGACGAGGTCGAAATCACCCAATATAATTCCCATATCGTCTCCAACCAATTGATGCCTCTCCGAGTAAAATGCATAGATTCGCGTGACCCATCATCGCCAATTGTACGCTTCAATATCCATATCTTCACATATATCCTTACGTTATTGTCAGTATGTTGACAAGATAAAAGAGTAGCATGTAAATTCTCGAGGTCAGCACTTGTCATTCTTCACGAACTTGTCACCCTTGATCAGCGATGGTCTTGAAGAATAGGATTTTGGCAGGGGAGGATTGTTCCATCACAAAGAGTGACGGCTCGGAAATGGCCACATTGGGAGAGCCTGTCATCAACCTCACGCCTGCGGCGCTGTGTGGTGCTACGCACCGTACATGTATGTAGCGCACAATGCCTCATGTACAGCGACAATGTATGACTATTGCATATATTATCGCCTTTGCTAGGGTGCCTTCAGGGCATTTGTACATTGATGTCTGCCCGAGATGCACCGCCTCTACGAGGCTCCGAGAACCGATTCATTTGTGACAGTCTTTCAAATCTAAAGCCTAAGCGGAATGTTATAGTATGTAGCTGTGTCGCAAGGTACTTGTTTGTCCGATAAGTGATGTGAAAATAAATAATGGCGGCTCCGTTTGATTGAGGAGCAATTTATAAAGGGATTGGAATATAAACTTGGTCTTGCTTAGTCTCCGTGGATACAACCGCACTCACGACGAGGAAAAAGGTTGTTGGAGGTGAAGTTATTGGGTTGTGACTTGTATCATACGCGAAATTCAGGCCAGCGAGCACCGAAAATGTCCTGAGCCGCCGAGTTGTAGTAGTCCTCGGAGTATGAAGCCTGGAATGCAGTCAACGAATCATCTAATTCACTAGAAGTGAATGATGTTGTAGGAAATGTCCTCGTCGAAAGGGGATCTGGCGGAGTCCCACAGAGGTTCTCCGTGACGTGTGAATCAAAAGAAGTAGACGAATGGAACTCAAAAAGATGCGGTGATGACCGATGTGGTAAATCGCTGCCTGTGAATGTCAGAGCAACTTTATTCAAACCACCCTGTATGCGTTGGATGCAAAGTTGAGGGTCCAGCTCTGTGAGGTGTACATCAAAGTCAGGCATATGCAACCATTTTCCGATACCAGACTGACGTTGCAGCGACTGCACTTCTACAGGACTCGGTTGCAGCGGGGTACACCACAAAGATGTGTTCTCGACCATGGTTTCAGCGGCTTTTACATTGCCCCAAAACCTGAGGACTTTTATTAATACACCTAAAATATGCAATAACGAGACGTACTGAATATGATTCGTTAGGAACGCGATGCACGTGTGAAGATTGTCCATCGCTAGCTCCAGCGGAAATTCCACACCATCGCTCTCGCTGAGTAAGTCACTTTCCATAAGAAACATCTTGGATGCTACTGCCAAATGATAATCCAAAAAGGGATTCGAAGTACTATCCAAAGATTCCCCGAGCGTCAGAATGTCTGCGATCGACTGCGCCGCCTATGCGAAAATGAGGGTGGTTCTGCGACGGTGTCAACAATAAAACAAATACCACTGTCGCGATATCCACTCCATGAACCTTTTGACGGGAGGCGTGACGGAATAATGAAGGGCAGTTGATCATTATTGTAAGGCTTTGAAGCACGAGGTGAAGTAATATAAGGATGGTTTGTCGATTTTCTCGCATAGCGTAGGCCACATTAACGGGGTTGAATTGAAGGTCTGGAGGTATTGATGAATTTATATCAGCGAGCTGAGCTTGGATAGATCTGTACGGACCGTTGGTTAATTGTTGGGAACATTCTGGAATGATATGGCACTTACTTGAGCTCCGCTTCATGGTCAAATGAGCCCGGCGTATAATAGTTCGAATTAAAAACGACCAGGAGTCTATCACGGAGTACAAGGAGATCATGCAATCGATAAAACGGGAGGATATACAGGTGATTTGGAGAGTCTGATGCCGTTGGTGGTTGAATATCGTGTTGATGAAGGATCAGAAGCACTTGATCCCCAGTTACTACGTCACGCTGTCAAATCCAGCCCATCATAGAATAAAATGGGGCAGCTCACCCCATGAGGAGATAATATCCGTTGTGGCGACGCCCCACCACGTGTTTCGGACATCCTCTCGTTCTTGTTCGGTTGTAACCATCTCGATGTTGGCGTCATCTCCAAGACCAACATCCAACGCCATCTGTACAGCACACTGCGTAATTTTTAAGCACGTAAATAACGGCAAGGGAGTACTACACACTCTGGAAAACAACGAAAGACCTTTCAGTAGAAAAGGAATGTTATTTCGGTCGGAATTCTACTGCTGAAAATTGTTCGACAAACCCGCTTCATGACCTCTTGCATATTCATACCATGCTAGAAGAAGTAGTCCGTGGAGGGTCTCGAATGACGGCTGAGAAACAACGGGGATTATCAAATCCTGGGCGGTTTTTCATATCCAAATGCCAGCACGACGAGGTAAGCGGCACTGTACCTTGGCCACTCCAATGAAAGGTTCACAGAGCTGATATCCTGAAATTGTAGATTGTTCCGACGATGAAAATCTGTTACAACGTCGCGGATAAGTACGCCACAACAGGTCATGAGATGAAGTACCTCAGTCCTAATCCCACAATACAATTTGCTAGTGCGGCGGGCAACGTTTGTTCGTTCGCACTTCGAATGATTTGCTGTCGGCGCAAGAAAGGAAAGTGTTGTCCAAGATTGTCAAAAAATAGGTCGGCGCCGTATTGCATGTACTTGAAGGAAGGGAAGTTTGGACGGAGTGGATCGAAAAATGTTTCGTAACGGCGCCAGTCGTCCTCGAGTGACGGGTCAAAAGCAGCACGAGACAACGCATTCAAATGTGGCGAGTGGCGGGTAGCCGAAAACCGGTACTTCTTGGGAGAATTTTTGCCTACTTGTCTGTAAAGCGTCAGGCGGCGCAACTGTTATGCATCAATTCATCCACCTCAGCGATTTCTTGGCTTTCCGTAATGCACCGACGCCGCCTCGAGGACTCAGATTTTCTTGGTAAGTCGTGAGGTCTTTATCAATAAGTCCAGAATGGAGTTCTGACGACATTGAAGGAGGTGACACTGATGTGCATCCGTTGGAATATCCGGGTTCGGAGCATGGTAATGCATGCGGCGTATTTGCACCAGAATTTACACCTTTTGCATTTGAATAGATTTCAGAACTAGATGCAGACGAGGAATCACTGCACCGGAGCACTCACAGCCTCGGAAATGGCATTCGCTTTCGGAGTCTTTACATGCCTCACATTTAGCGAATAGAGTTAACTGATGACACTTGATCTTCCTTGCTCGACTATATGGTTCTGTGAGTTGCAGTGAAAGCTCAAGATGGCGTAAGGACTGACCAAGTGTCGCAAGCTGTGACCGGGCGAGAGGCCGTTTTCTTTTGCTTCAAACGGGGAGCGCACGGATCTTCCAAGATGAACCGCAGACCGCCCATAGCGTTAGGGATGGGATAGCGGAGACTTTGAAAGCGATTTCTGGATGCTTGCTATATATATGTTTTACAAAGATAATGCCCTTTGGCATCAGAATGGAAGCAAGTTGTTGGGCGAAGTCGGGTAAGAGAGTTCTGGTTTTGTTGTCAACCCGGCATTTAATAATGGAGGTAACCTATGAGCGTGCTTCGAGATCGTCGGCAACACTGGCCAACAGGGGCAATCTTGGCGTTACACAGTGGCGATGTCAAACTTGCCCGTCCCGCTCTATATGGGGTGGCGAATCTTGCGACGACATGCCGTAGTTTCAGGGAAATGGGGAAATGCCGACGGATCTGATACATCAAAACCCTAGTGTATTCTGAAAGGTAAGCATATTTACCGAATTGATCGCCGTCTTCCATGGCATTTTGGAGCGCCAACACCACAGATAGGAGTGACCCGTGAATTGCAACAATAGAGACTCGTATTCACGGAAATCTCGTGTCTAAATCGGTGAAAATCTTAATCCCATGGAGGTCAGTTGGAGCATCGTCAATACAATTTCCAAAACAGTAGTCGCTCTGCACCTGTAAAATCACGACTGATACTATCGGTACCTCCTTGGACGGAAGAGTTGATGGGTGCGGTCTTGCCGCAATCGTCATGACTTGCCAGGAACTTGAGATCTAATGCAGGCAGCGGTGCCTATTTTAAATAGTTTTACTAGTGGATGCGGTGATCGCTGACCGGTGAGCACTGACCGGTTGACGCCTGTCATATTTTGTATCTCCAAAAGCTTCGGAAACCGGGCCACAACTGGTTTCGTTCCCATCCCACTCAGGACCTTTAGCCAATAAGGGATCGTACAGCTCTTCGGAAACCTGTATGGAGGTTAGACGGTGAGGCTCCGCAATATTCGGTTGAAATCAAGAGTCGGCTTATGGGTGGAAGCCGATCCATCGACGACTGAGTAAGAGACTGGTCATGGCGTCTCGTGGAAGACGACCCAGGACTCCGATGTAACGTGAAGTTTGAGCTGGCGAGAGTTCGAGCGACTCTCGCGTCGCCGTGAGATGTTAATGCCCCCCACGGTATTAACAAGCAGCCACACGGAGCATGTTGGGTGACGAACGCGATGTACATGCGAAGAGTATACACATTATTTCCTGCCAGCTCAGACGGAATTGATCAACGACCTCTCACGCCACGAAGGCAAGATTCATTGACAATTTTCAAACGAAACAACCTGGTTGCCGTTGCTAAGGGATCCTCTGACCAAGGATTTGGGGTATTAACCGGGCTCCGCGGGCGTGCCATTGATTGCACCACCTGTGCAAAAATAAGAATGTTACCGCAGCAGTATCGAAGAGAAATTGCCACCATGTCAGCGTCAATTCATGAGCCGTATGTTTGGAGAAATGAGAGGATAATTGACAGCTCGCCGATTTTGTTTTATAGCGGGGGTCAATTGACAGATTTGGATTGAAGGCTTGGCAATAGTGAGGACTGTATGTCAGCAAGTTGAGCTTGAATAGAGCTGAACGGGCGGCGGCACTGATATTTTCGTTTGACAAAACATGTTCTTATCCTGCACTTCCTGGTCTGGCCGTACGATACCTCGAAATAACAACGACCAGGAGTCTAATGGAGTCCAAAAAGTTCAAAAAATCGTCCAAATGGTGCAGTTCGAAGGCCCGGGATGCAAACTGGCCGTCGAATATCGAGCTTCTGGCGGTCCAGAAGTACTGCATTTCCAAATACTACATCACGCGTTAATTATGGTCTATCGCGGGGTAACACGAGCTGGCATACTCCACGAGGTATCATTTGCAGCGCGAACCATGTTCACCATATGGGTTGGGGATTTGCCCGGTGAGCAGAAGTCCACTGGCACTGTGGCGTCTTCGGGTCGAGCGAGATGTTGTGAGGTAGACGGTGTGCTAATCCACCCTCGGATACTGCTCGGCAATGGTTACAGGTGGGCAACGCAGGCGACCAGTTGGTGTGCAATCTCCGGAAGGACGCTCGGCGATGCCACAAGCGGGTAGCCCAGGCAACCTTGTGGCGACGAATACGATTGGTAGGATCTTCGGCGTAGCGAACTGAACAATTTGGAGGACTGATAGTGCTGCTCAATTCTTAGGTGGTTGGGTCAGGTCAGTCAGTTCGATTCTCGTTTGGGTAAGCGAGATGTGGCCGACTTGCCGGAGCGCGTGAGTACGGCGAGAACGCGAGAACGCATCTGTTGCCTCTAAGAGAATTTGTCGAAGAATTTGTCGGTGCATTCCGTGATGTATTATCCAAAGTAAACAGTTTCTGCCAACTATGTACACCCAAATATCCAAGCATCAGAAAATCCAACGAGGTTTTCACAGCAGCGATGCCGCGTTAGCTAGGGTGATTTGGGTCCCTGTGACGAGCGAGCACCTCAAATTGGTTTCGTATCTTAACACTTCCGTTTTGGTGGAGAGTAGAGGAAACCCAGTGAAGGAAACCCAGGAACATCGTCGCCACACGCGCTCCGGCACGTCGGCCACGTCTCGCTTACGTAATTACCCAAACGAGAACCGACCTGACCCAAGAATTGAGCAGTGCTGATATCATGATGCTGGCTGCGGACTTCCAAAACCCTGTCTTGTATGATGTAATCCACGTGCAGTTTTTCAACTGTCCGTCCCGCCCGAACACTCTCAAAATTACATTTAAAGTCTATTGGCGTTGGTTGTCGTCTGAGATATAGGTCAGGGCAACTTATGGAATAGTTCCAGTTTTTACACTCATTGACCCCAGATCAGTCCGAGTCATGCATGCGCACATTTTTCGGCATAATTGCAATGTTTGTTTCCATATCCTCGACGGATTCATTTGCCATTAGGTTCTGACTTAGTGTGGCGTCTGGTGACTGCTGTTCATAACACGGTGTTTAAGCAGGTTCCCATGATTTCCACACTGGATGCAAATTCGGGCAGTCTAGTTCAATCACTTATTCGAACGGGGGTAGTTTTGATCCACGGGCAAATCCGGGCAAATCCCATCCCAACATGATTGATATTCACACTCCGAGTCCACGTCAGCCTAAGAGAATGGCGCAAGTTCGCCGATGGGCAGAGTTCTGTCGGGCCGAGGCTATTTCTTGATGTTGATGTTGATGAACTCCAATTCGGAATATTAATGAACGAGTCCTAATTGGATGGATCCCGGTTGCAATGAAATTAGTGCGTAAATGCGTAATATCTCGTTGCTGTCTTCAGACTGGTCTCGCTGAAAGTACCTCATGGAGATTCGTGATCAAAGAAGTGAGTTATACGAAATTTGTTTGAACTATGCGAATTGGAGGTAGGCACAGAGTCGTCATACCCTTCAGGCGCAATCCGTTTGTTCAGACCTCCCCGGCGAAATGGACAGAACCGAGATAGTGCGTTTCATTCTGTGAAACGGTCAAATCGTGGCTACGTCCATTATTACATTGTCTTAGCAGGGCCAATTTGACTTCGGTACTGGAAAGGTCCAGGAGGGGTGCGACCGGGACCAGCCCTCGCCCGGCTGCAGCTTGCGCGGGTAAACCAGAATATTTTGGTGCTAATCTTTGATTTCTCAGGTCGACGTTACATTAGTACTTGTGGCGAAATGAGCCCCGTTTACTCGAGTATGCGGTCTGCGAGACTCGGCGTGCACAAGAGGATTAGTGTTAAGACTCGGAGAGCACCAGAGGGTTAGTCTGTGTTGAGCACCGAGGTATAAAGTGGTGCATTAGACCAGTTACTTTCTCTATCACCTTCGACAGCTTCAGAATGTCTGCTCAGCATACCCAGCCTACTCAGCGTACCCAGCCTGCTCAGCCTACCCAGCCTACCGAGCCTGATGCGTCTGATCCGCTTGCACCACACTGGAAAACGGAAAATGCTATATTACGGTTCAGGAGAGAAGCAGCGGTATGTTCATTTTGTGCGATAGTCAGTCTTGGGTCGTGCTTGATGCATATGATATTTTCCATCCCCCAGTTTCACAAACTTGTGGGGTATTATAAAAGCGAACAGGCTGCGTCAGATAGTGTGGAAAAATATGAGATAGAGTTTGAGAAGGTCCTCGAATCGTAGGTTATTCCCAATACCTCAAATTTGTAATATGATCAAGCAATCATTCCAACAGCCGACCGTTCATGTATAAAAATTACGCGGATGCACATAACGAGATGGAAAGATTGAAGGATCGACTAGACAATGAAAAACTACATGTCGCCTCAGCGGAAAGGTCTCTCAATGGACTTGTCACGACATATTGCACTGGTTTGTATTTTATGAAAGCTTCGGGACAAGCCTAAAATAAATTTTTGTTTCTACAGCGCACGGCGGAATTGCGACAAATGTCCATGGCTCACTTCTATCGATGGCAAGATCCCAGGCGTATCATTCTTCGTAGGGCAAACACACAACAAACTAGTTATAGAGTAATAGACCGCTTGTATATTGAATAACCTTCAAGAGAAGCAAGCAATAGAATTTGGATATTTCTCTCCCATCTGTGCCTCGCCCTCGAACTCTTTTGTGTGGTTATATCGATTGTGAACAACGAAATAGTCTAGTAGTATACCACCCGACCTTAAGCATTGTCACAGTGAACCCGCCGCCTCCACACCCCAAAGCCAGAGGCATCCGCGAGTGAGAAGCTGGCTAATTGGTGTCCGGGGTCGAATTTCCACTGGATTCTTTTGTAATACTTTCCCTTATGTAGTAATTAAACCCCCGGACACTCATTGCCACCAGACAAATGATACTCAACGTCACGTACTGCCTCCTCGCCTCGACCACCACGCCGCCGCCGACGCAGCGCACCATACCACTCCAACGCCGACCCTGACGGGTGCCCGCATCAAGACCGCTACGGACACCATTCGACACTCCGCGAACGAACGGCAACAGCGACGCCGAGGTGGTCAGGCAGCCGGTTGCAGGCGTCAGCGTCAATACGCTCACCATCAGGCCCGCAATCGTGTTCCGCGGGGAGAACCGAAGGACCGTCCCCGGGGTGGGAAGGGCCGATGCAACGAGAGCGAAGGGAGGCGCCCCCGCGCGGTGGGATGGAAGGGAGCGGGAGAAACCTTCGAAGTCCGAGGTACACCTCTGCGTCGACTGCGGCGGCTCAAAACCCCCGTTTCGATCTCAGACGCCTCTGGGACGATCATCAGCCGAGTTCTCGACGGACCCTCCAACTTCGCACACCTCGGTTTGGCGACCTTCACAACAGAAGCAAAATCAACTGTCGAACACGCCTTGCCCACAATCGCTGCCACTAACTTACCAGGCGCATCAGGCGAAATACGAGAATCAAACATCACTACTCTCCCGACACCCCGACTGTTCTTCGCAGCGGCCTGAGCATGGCCAGGAATATCAGGCGTAGACAGCGCAGCGAATGTCGTGGAGCTTACACCAGTGCGCTCCTATCCATTCCCGCCGGTCCTCGCATCCCAGTTCCGAGTGTACACGGATGTGAAATACGCTGTGACCGTTATTGCTGGTACAAGGTCTATCGTCGTTGGCTTTAAGCGCGAGGATGACGGTTGTGGTGGGTTGAAAGAGATGGCGAGGATGGGTGGGTGAGAATGAATATTGGGTGATGAAGGCGGTGGATACGACGTTGGCCGAAAAGATCCCCGACATGCGCTCTACGTGAACATGGCCCACCCACAGTACACGATACACCACCGTCTGATCCACAACTTTAACCACCAACCCTAACGACACGTATCCTAACCCACTTCTCCGCCTCCACGTCCCAAACTCCTTACCATAACCCGCCCGAATACACAGCCTCCTCACCCGCGAGAAACAAATATCGCCACTCTGTCCGTTTGTGGTTCAACGCAGCCTTTGACGACGCGGACCCGCAAGCTTTAACGGTGCTCACATGCTCAGCTGGAAAGTTTCCATCGCAGATCGCTTCGCTTCTGCGGACCGAGGACAAGAGTAAGAGTGGTAGAACGTGCAGTACGCGCAGACGGGAGCGTGGTGTGTTTCGGAGGATAGTTCGATGGTATTGTGTGGTATCGCGAAGTGGTTCTGGACGATCTTGCACGAAGAGGCTATGCATTCTAGCATGTCGATTGTGTGTCGCAGGCTACGTATGCAGGCGCCGCGGGGGCTTGCCATGCAATTCAATCCAGGGCATTAAACGACCTCGGCATGCAATCTTGTATCACCCATACACGTGTACACGCTATTGTACTTTTTCCGGGACACAATCTCAGTCGCACAAAATGGTATGGAGGATAGGTCCAATTATTGCATCGACTGTATACAAGTGAACTCATGTAATGAAAACAGGTAACCAGGACGCAACGAATTAGGTGGAAACGAGCATCCAACAACAGACAGACAGACAGGGTTGTACATCATCCTCGCGTGCCCGAATCGCCTCCCCATTTGTCGCCTAGCCCGCCCCGCTGGATAAGTACGCCTCCACGGTCACGTCGTGAAGCTGTTCAGATGTTCAGAAGCTTCATCAGCCATCAGCGCCGCATCAGCTCCCATATGGGTCAAGTGGCTGTCACGATCGCGCAGCCAAATATTTGTCTCCCACTCTCTCCTTCACGCTTCAAGTTCCTCCCTCCTCCTCGTCGTCATCATCGTCATCGTCGCCTCTCTGCTCGAATCTGTGAACGCCAAGTCGACAACTCATGGTGCAAACCCTTTCGTAACCGTGGTCGGCGTACAGGCGTGGCAGCACATACATATGTAGGTTTTCTTTCGTTGGTCAGACCGCTCCGAAATCCAGTGCAGTTCCGTTGAAGTCCCACAACTCCTGGTATTACGCCTTGAAGAACACCAATGCGCCACATCTGTATTTGCTCAACGAGGAGGTGAGGGCAGCATATCCGGGTCTGGCGGTTTCGTTCTCGAAATTTCGCCTGTCGCCTGCCGCGTCTCTGCCCTGTCCCATTACCCAATTTTTATCTTACATAGTCTTTTTCTTCGTTTCTGTGCTCACCATGATCTTGAATAGAACCGTCGACATCGTGCCTCGTGATACGGTCAGCAGCCTGTACCTCAGTCGTGTGAGGGACTGTTCCACTGCATGATATTCTGCCCTCTAACCTATGGAAGAAACAGTAACCATGTCAATACGTGCGTTAACCAAGCTAGACGTCCGGGCGCGCATGGAATCGGGTGTCTTCTGCATTCGCTTCATCCCTGAAGTTGCCACGTAAGGGACCCTTTACACCCAGCTCGCGTCCTAATATTCTAACATTATCAACAGGTCGAACGAAACGCTCAACAGTCGAGTACAATCACAGTTGCGAGCATCGTCGAACTCGACGTATAGGTTTTCTACGAACCTTGAAATCTCAGCCGAGGCAAAATTTGCAAGCATACCCTCCAATGTTCGTGCACGTTAGATCAGGACGACTATCGAGTAGAGTCGAGCTCGATCAGTTCCGGTGCGTCGCGTTAAGCAACCTTTGTCTGCACAATCTGGAACTCTTTTTCATTCGCAGGACATCTCATCGACATCGTGTGGAAACCGGAGCGAGTATGCTCCTCAGAGGGATACGGCAACGACTAACTCGTCCGTGAGTTCTCCTTGCACCTTATCCGATGCTGCAATATTTAGCTCACATCACAATGGCGATCCTCGCAGGAACATGAGTCAATGCCAGCGTACCAGAATGAAAACATTCATTTAGAAACTCGATAATACCGGACTTATGCGCGTGCGGTCTACCACTATCGGAGTCCACCCTTTGTGTTAGAGATGTTTTTGATGATTTATCGACGTTGGAGGAGCAGCGCGACGGGATAGAACTTGTCGTATGTCTTCTCGGACTATTCATGTTAACTTCGTTTGCTTATGACGTGCAACAGACGCCTATGGCGATACATATTTGCCCGATCGTCCGTTTTGCTGGGGTCGCGTTCGCACTCTAGAGAAAACTCAACACTCTCCTTCAGAAATTGCGGCGCAAAGATACGTCTTAGGGTGTGCGGTAGACGAATGGCATTTGGCGTGTGGTCTTCGTTGTGCTGGTCGAAGGGTCCAGCGCCGGCGAAACCTTTTATGCAATGCATCGTGATGAGGCTACGCGAAAGTTATCCCGGATACGTATGCGGCGGTGACTTATGTCCGAATTACTTCCATTCTCGCCGATCCCTACCCCTTGTCTAGAGAAGAGACGACCATAGCATACGTGATGGAGTGCAACCCAATGTGTGGACTCCATAGATTGGCGAGGACGATGAAGTGGACGGAATGTCAGGTTTCATGTTCCGTCAACGAACTCTGCCACATTTCTTTCAAGCACTCGACGAGCGCAACACATTTACGCTATCATGTCCCAATTACGGGGATGCAGACTATGATTCGGCTCGCATTCACAAGACAGCAAGGATTGGATTTTTTTGTAGCACACTGCTGTGTTCGCTGACACTGGACACTGACACGTATGAAGTTAATCCTGATATGAAATATTGTCTTGTTTGCGATCCGTCTTTGAGGTTTGATTGCTAAGATCCCCTTGAGGTTTTGGGAGAGAGCCGCTGGTATCAGCGGACTCTGGCGTGGGCCGGAAGGCAGGCGTCGGCGGCTGAACCTTCCAGCCCACTAGGGATCTCGCAATGTCCACAAAAGCAAATCAAATCAATGAATTGAATGTAAATAATTAAAGGGAGAGGCGGGTGGGCCAAAGAACTTGATATGTTTGGGTGATGATCCTTTGAGGGATGGTTTTGAGGAACGGTCCGTACCGTGCAGACAGCGATCTGCTCGACGTGGTGTGTGGCCAAGAAGAGGCAGCCGGGACCTCTGATACTCCTCGCCACAAGACTGCAGACTTCGTTGCGTGCCTCACGAAGTCTTTCATTTATTCCAGTATTGCATTCGACCCTTCCCAAAAATGTGCGTGAAAAGCAAGGGATATTGTCACTTGGTGACTTCCAGTAACGTTAAAAAATGTCAGTGCACCTTTCTGGTGACCAAGAACGAATCTTGCGGACGACACCTCCTTCCAGATGTTACGAGTCTCGCTTGCACCTGAATATCGTCTGATTGCGTCTGAGACTCTTTGTACATCCTCGTGCTCCGCTACAGTTTGTTCTTCAATTTGCCTTACACGGATCCCTTCGGAAGATGCTTACTGTTCAAATTTACAACAAATTATTGAAAGTCTGCGCATGTCAGGCTCTGAGATCGCAATCCCCTTAGTCTTCAAGGTATATATGAGTATCCTAAATGGGGTGGATGAAGGCAATTCACACCACCAGCAACCTCAATAACCAAATATACCGTCAATCCTGAGTAAAATTTATATTTTGTGCATTCGGTTTATTCACCCAATTCACCCTTGTGAAACAAGGTTCTGTTACCACGCACTGGGTCACTTCCCGCAACATTGATACCGTATACGAGTCGTTCTCTCATAATAGGCTACCCTCCGGCATTGCCTTTTTTGGTCAGGATTCGTCACCCACTCACAAGGAAGAAAGAGGAGCATGAATGGTGTGCAGCCAGCAGAAAATCAAATATGTATAACAATTGTATACGCAGATTCGGAGGATTTTTGCAACAGTCATGAAACGCCAAATTGTCCATGTCAAATTCGATGTATCAGAAAAACTTGACAGCACTGCAGCGAGAATGCACATCAGATTCATATCTCGCTTGAATTTCCGTCACAAGTCCCATTATCTACGAACAAGAACACAATGTGGTGGTGACCTACGGTGAAAGGAGATGAAGGAGAATGCAAGTTACCAGAAGACTAAAGCAGTGCGATGCCGCGTTAAAGAACATTCTTCCAGCCTGCGTCGCGGCACTTTTGGACGAGGCGCTTCACTTCCTGAGAGCGGGCGCGAGTAGTGACCATCAGTGCATCTGGCATGTCGACAATGACAAGATCGTCCACTCCAAAGCATGCAACGAGGCGCACGGCACCGGGGACGATGACGCACCAGCCATTTGTTCGGTAACAACTGCGGTGAAATTTACGAATCAAAAATCGGCCGTATCACCGAAATGCAAAATATGGTGACGCAAAATAAAGTGAGGAGAACGAGGTCACTCACCCAGGCGGTTGTCCCCAAGAATGTGAGGCTGGTTGGTTTCCGCAGGAAGCATGCCAGCCAGAGACGAGAAATCGCCAACATCGTCCCAACCTATACCCTACATGGGACGTGGACAATGGTGATAGGGGGCTCAAGCACGAACCGAATGTAGCGGGAACCACCGCCACTCTTCCTTGCTCCGCAGCAGGCTCAGCTACTGCATTGTCTATCGGAATTTTCTCCAACCCTGGCCAAATCTTCTCGAGCGCTTCCGCTCTTAACGCCTAATCATCCCATGTCTCTGCGATCTCCATTAACCCATCATGCAATGCAGGCTTGTACTCCTTCAATAACTCAATCAGGAATGAGGCTTAGGTGACGAACATTCCAGCGTTCCATCGGTAAATACCCGTGTTCACGTACCCTGCTGCAGTGTGCGCATCAGGTTTTTCCTTGAATGTGCTCACAATGTGGGCATTTGGCGCATTTGGTAGTCCAAGCTTGTCTCCAAGTCGTATATAACCAAACCCGGTTGCTGGACCCGACGGTGCGATGCCAATAGTCACAAGGTATCCTTGTGTCGCCACCTCCGCTGCTTCAGCTACTGCAGTTAGAAATGCGTCATCACCGGAGATCATGTGGTCTGCTGCGAAACTGCCAATGATTGCGTTTGGGTCACGACGGCTTATGATCGCCGCAGCAAGACCAATGGCAGCCATACTGTCTTTCGGACCTGGTTCGGTGAACAGATTTGAACTGAGAAGGTCGGGGAGTTGGTCGTTGATCGCCTTTTTGTGTGCGAGACCAGTGATGACGGTTGTACGTGCAGCGCCGGAGAGTGGTATAAGGCGGTTCCAGGTAGATTGGATCATAGAGTGGCCAGAAAGAGAAACATCAAGCAAGAATTTAGGGTGGTTTTCGCGGGACAGCGGCCAGAGACGGGTGCCAGATCCGCCAGCGGGAATGACAACGTAGAAGCCAGGTATCTCGCGCGAAGGAAGGGGCAGAGTGGTGAGGCCGTTGTAGAGCTGGAGCTCTTACTGCGTCCCGATCTCGTCCACAACATCCCACCATCACGACGAACAAGGTCGCGAACCTATTACGTAAGGTCGCGACGC